>VZRS01009965.1:279137-330174 GCA_013398055.1 Ifrita kowaldi | reverse complement strand
TGCCGCCGTCCCCGCCGCCGCGGCCGAGAGCAGCCCCACGCCCCGCAACAGCCGGGGTGGAGCCGGCGCCCCTCTCCTAGCGCCGCCGCTTCCCCTCGGCCGCCAGCGGGCGGCCCCAGTGCTCGCCTCCCCGCCCCGCGGCGCCGTGGGGATGAGGTGGCTCCCGGCGGATCCCACCGGATCCCACCGCGCTCAGCCCGAGCCCCGCGGCTGAGGGGGCGGCGACGCGGCGGAGACCCTGTGGGGACTGTGCTCCGTGCATGATTAGCTGGGCGAGGGTCTGTGCCGCACACGGTCCATAACTGGCACTGAACAGGGAGGGCTTCGTTCCAAATAATGCGATTTTTAAACACTTCTCACTCTTGTGTTGACAAGGAAATGGTCATTACGGTCTGGGAGACGCTCACTCCCTCTGCACGCGGGTGACTGTACAAGCAAGCTGGCACACTCACAGAATCACAGAATCAATTAGGTTGGAAAAGACCCCTGGGATCATCGAGTCCAACCCATGACCGAACATCCCCATGTCAATTGGAGCATGTCACTAAGTTTAAGGAAAGACATCCAGTCTTTCCTTAAACACTTTCATGGTGACTCCACGACCTCCCCGGGCAGCCCGTAATCACCTTTCCTCTGAAGAAATTCTTCCCAATGTTCAACCTAAACTCACCGTGGTGCGTCTTAAGACTGTGTCCTCTCATCCTATAGCTATTTGCCTGGGGTAAGAGGCCGACCCCCACAGATTTACCGGGGCTTGGGGGATGCGTGAAATGATGGCTGAAATCAAACTTTGTTAAGATTTACCAAAGGGAAATTCTGCTCCTCCGCAAGCAGCTACCTGAGCTGGACAGGAAATCTGGGCTCCGAATCCAATCTCTCACCAGTGGCGGGGCTGGGAAGCTGCCACCAAACCCGGCAGGCCTGGAGCAGGGCAGGCTGTCACGGGAAAGGCATTTCCACAAAATAAAGTAACCATATAGAAACCGTATGAACAAATCTAAAACTTAGGAAATGTGTGCAGTGTGTAGTCACATGAAGATGGGAAATGAATATGGGAAATAAAGAGTGGGCATTCATCAAGCCTTGGATGCATGATGAAGCACATACTGTACTGGACAGGTTCCCTCAGATCCAGCAGAACTCTTTTCATTAGGACTGGCCAAAAAAATTAACAGAAAAAGTGTTTCCCCCCACGCCCCCCTTTTATTTTTTTTTTTAACTGAATGAGTAAATAATAATAATTACTTATCTGGGTTTTGAACACATAAAAAGTCCAATTTTCATTTCACTAACTTTTCATTTCCCTGTCATCCAAAAAAAACCTAATCTGGAAGTTCTGCAAATCATTGAATTTGATTATTTGTTTAACAATATGTGAAAAAATAATTTTATGGAGAAAAAAAGAGAAGGGAAACATTTGAAAAAACCCCAGGAAGTCTACACATTACAAACAAAGTTTTATTTTGAAATATTATCTGAAAAACTGATGAACTTAAAGCATTATGCAAACATAATGTAATGTACGTTCAAAATGTGAGTTCTAAGTATTATTCTGATGTGTGCTGTTACTATATATTCAATGTATACCCCATTCCTATCCAACCAATATCTTTACTATCTGCCAACATATAGTCCATGCTTCTTTTCTATTCGAGTCTGTCTGTTAATTCATTCACTTTCTCAGTATTCTTTTTAAATAATAAAAGCACTGTTTTAAAGTGCTCAGGTTTATTCTCTCAGGGAGAGAGTGAGAGAAAAGGTACCAAGTATACAGATGGGTAGTTACTTGGTTATGTTTTTCCAGGAAAATCCCAACAAAACCAAACTAAAACAATGACAACAACAAAAATCCAAACAAACCAACCCCCGCAATTCTGGTTGTAGTCTTTTACTCCATAAATGAAAAATTCTTATTGATGCATTATTTTTTTCTCATGCCTCATTCAAAAAGCCAAGAATTTTCATAGCCTTCTTTCTGTGAACAAACCTTATTGTTTGTTAAAATATTCCTTAGTGCTTCAGTTTATTTGTGTTCATTTCGTATGTATTTTACACTTGAAGAAGCAACTTAAACACTTTTTAACATCTTTTCTAGCTAGAATATTTTTGTAGCTTTTTGCACTGTTGCTAATTAATGATTCTGAACAGTCTTATGAAATATATCTTCCCTGCAGTCATTGAGGACCACAGATAGTTTTCTTCATGTGTTTATTTGTTGATGAACAAGTGAGACTTTGCATCCAACCAAAACATATTTACTCCAGCTTGTCTCATTCTGCAGTGTAACTGTGTTAAGTTTGAGGGCTATGTGGCAAGTCTGCGAGGTGCGTTTATGACCATGAGTGCAGCTCAAAACTTACCCAAATTACTGCTGTTACTGTAAGCAGTGTAGATGCAGAAAGCATGAGGTTCTGCCACAGCTCCTTGACTCAGCTTCTCAGGGTGGCTGCAATGCTTAAGCAGGGAAATTTAATTTTTAGTTTTTATTCTCAAAATCATAAAATTAATTCAACTCCCCACAACAAGGTGGAGAATTTCAGGTATCTTCAACTAAATCAGCTTCTTTCTCTGAAAGAGCAGCAGGAAGTAAAATGCTATCAAAACAACCATACTTCTGTTTATAGATATCTCAGAAAATTACAACCCTTAGAGATAATAATTCTGTCCTTCAGCCTTTGGAGGGCTCTTTTGGATCTGCTGCCTGCTGCTGCAAGTCCCTGGGCATTCCTCATTTGCCATGAAGACCCAACACTGGCCTTTAGTAATGCCTGAAAACTCCATGTGTGGATTTCAACTGTTATTTTAGGACTGTACCAATACATGCTGATACTGTTGCAGGTTGAGTATCTTAATTAAGATAATTCCCTGTGTATATTAAATATTTATATGGATGTGAGCAAGACATCTGCTTTTGCTTCCTTGCTTCTTTGCAGACATTGCTTAGGTGTTCGATAATTGAGATCCCCTTCATTCAGTCAAAAGCTTTTTTCTGAAGTGCCATGAGTTAGGAAGTGGTTTACATGCATGTGGTCTGGCTTCTAACAGGTTCCTGCTTGTTTTTCACAAGCTAATTGAATTTGGCATCATGACATATACCTAAGTAATTCATACCAAAACCACTATATATAAAAGGCCTGAAATAAAAGGCTAATTAGGGATTGCTAAGAACCCTATAAAACCAACTCCAGACATGAACTATTATTAGCTAGAAGCAGCTTTGTAAATTGTGTACCTACTTTTTTTCTTGTCTGCTGATCAACTTAGCGTGCTGGAAGTAAAGCAGAAGTCTGCTAGCTGTTCTGATCAGTCAAACCTCAGCTTTTGGTTTGCAAATGCTACAGCTTCCTCTTGGCTCTCTGCTTGCTCTGCTGGAAGCATCAAGGGCCATCAGTGGGAAAGGAACACCTAGAGCAGCCACAGAGAGAAGAGCCAGAGAAAAGAAAAGTGTTTCCTTTGAGAGGCAGAGGAGATGTGACACTGTTGTGTGTGTGGGATAATGCCCATGAATAGTAAAAGTAAAATGCTTCTGGAAGAATTTAACATTTCTTTTTTCTGCAGGTGTAGCCTTGGCTTAACTGGATTAATTATTTTCACAAGAGACTGTGGTGTTTTGTATGGTCACTCATGACTGATGCTGTCATTACTGTGGTTTTTGGCTGCTCTATTTCCTCTATGAGTCAGTCTAATAACAGTCAGGTTTGAAGGGGTTCATCCTCCCTAATTCTATTCACTCATAGAGAACCAAGCTATTTTAAACTAATCATCACCCTCCCTCTGTAGAACTGGAGCAAGTAAGGTGGTAATTTACTTGTACATTAGAATAAGGTGAACAACTTACCATGAAGAATGGTGACTTTCTGTTCAATTTAGAAAATAAATTTAAATTGGACAGATGTCATTTACATAGGTATAATTTAGATGAGGTAATTCTTCTTTGAATGCTTCCTGACTTTGCCTGGCAGGCTCAGCATAAATGGAAGGAGAACTTTGTTCCGTGGGTCAAACCTGGCATGCACATACGAGTGTGCTGATAAACTGAGTTCACAGGAGATGTCCTTTCTCCTGTTTACAGCATTACAGCCATATGTAGCTTCTGGAGTTGGACCTACCATTCTCAGGCAAAGGCACAATGTAATCACGAGGACTGGGAGCATGTAAGAAGATAAAGTGACTGCTGTAGCATAAAGTCAGCTGTAACAGAGAGCTGATATTTAAATATTCTCAGTCAGAGGAGTAGTAGGGCATTCTCATGTGATATTTTCCCTTTTGAGTTTTTGTGTATTTATAAAAGTGTAATTAATTTTTCACAAGTATATATAGAAAGGAATATAAGCACCAGAGCTGGAAGAAAAATTATCAATTACCTTTAATCTTTAAGTTTCATAAGGAAAATGATCATGTGTTCATAAGGAACATACTGTTTGTTATATAGTAAGTAGAATATTCCCTACATTAACTAACAGGTTAAGTGTTGAATAATTAATTAGTAGGGTCTGCCATACCCCAAACCATATCACTTCTTAGTTTAAATGGTGCAGCATTGCTAAATTGCTCTGGTCATATTGTAGTTCCAGAAATACAGGTACATTTCCAATGGATTCCTGGACAGTGTACTATTTTCAGTATATATTTTTTGTCTGGGCAGCTTTTGGGTACCTGCCAAATGATGACATCAGACATTTTAATTGCTGGGTTTTCAACCTCATAATGGTAATCAATTTTTCCCTAATAATCAAGTTTCCATGTTGCATGTGTATGCCTGGTAGCCACCTATTGCAAATATTTGATTGCATTAATGAAGAGGGAGTACAAAGTGTAAGAAGTCTTTTTCTCAGTGGACTTGTTCAATCAAGCAGTGTAGCTTGAATACTGCCACAGCCAAATGATGAAAAGAACATGTCCTCAAACCTGTAAGATCTTAGAAATTCTATCACAAATTACTGCTTTTAGAGTTTTCTAATTTTGTAACAGTTATAAAAATGGTTTCTCAATTGTCTGTACTAAAATCAGACTGATATTAAGTGAAGTAATTACGAAATCACATGAACAAAGCCCATATTTAGCTTTATCACTAAGAGATAAATACATCTGCTATTCTATAACATGAGGCTTAATAGTGTTTTCATTTCAGGCTTCTGTGGGTCTGAAACAAAGATGGATCAGATGAAGACAGGGAAGGGAAATGGGCAGGTAGCAAATATTTAAGTCATCTGTCCTCTTTCATTAAAGGACAGTCAAGGGGCCTCACCTTTCTGCATCATGGGGAGTGTCATTGCTGTGCAGCTACACAGTCCTGAGAAAGGAGCTGGGATCCAGCTCAGCTTACTAACACAAATTATTTTTCTTTCAGCTGCTTACACTTTATTCTCAAAGCTTTGTATCCATCAAAGTAAAGGGCTAAGAATGTTTGATTTAGATGAGTTTTTTGGTATGCAGGTATAAGTTTTTTCTATTTTCCCCCCTTTCTTTTCTTGACTCCTGGTTGAGGGAAATGGCAGTCACTGTTAGTCCCTTGTCGAATTGAGTTATTCTTTTTTCATGAACACTTTTTTTCTTATTGTTCCTCTTTCTGGTTCTCCCTTGTGCTCCCAGTTGTGCCTTCTTAAAATTAAGAATTCTTTCTATTTACAGGACAGCTTTTGGAAGCCTACACAGCCACAGTCCAAACTTTGCTGTGTTTGTGCAGCTTTATAGGCCTTTCCTTCTGGCTGCCACCAACACAGATGCCATGTGATGACCGTGCTCTCTTTTAGCATCTCTGCACTTAATCCCTGCTACTTGGAATCAATGTTTTTAGGAACATAAATTTATTTTGCGTAGGAAAATTATTTTTTCTTATGAAGATTGCAGTGCCAGGAGTCTCTGTGGCGCAATCGGTAAGCGCGTTCGGCTGTTAACTGAAAGGTTGGTGGTTCGAGCCCACCCAGGGACGTGTTTTTCCCTTTCCTCTGCCATGGCATGGAGTTGGAACCAGATGACCTAAAGGTCTCTTCCAAACCTAGCCATTCTTGAAATTTTAGAAATTCGGAATTCTCTGTTTAGCCTCAGGTTCACTGAAACCCTAGTTTGCTGAAGTATCAGCAGTGGAACAGACTAAGATATTTCCATACATCATTATTTAAAAATGAAATTGCATAGAAATAGTTTCATTTTAGCAGGATATTGCAAGCTTCCCTATTCTGTCATATTTGTTTGTCTGTTTCTCTGTTTTGTTTCTCTGTTGTGTTGCTTGTGAGCTCTAAAGGATATGTGTTATTTTGTGATGTTGAAATGTAAACATGTATCAACAAAATATCAACATGGGCTACTGTGCACCTCAGGCTTAGCAAAGATTTGTCATTTAGGAATTAGCAGGTAACTGAATAGTTGTGCCATTTCCAGCAATTTTGTGTAAGAGCCTGGTGAGTTGGAATCTACAGGAGAGCTATTGTTTTTTGCTTCTAGCTTTAAATCTCATGTGCATAGCACACTTTAATAATTGCTCACATGACAAGCAGGTAGATCTAATTCTTTGATGTGTTGGTTTTTCTTATGCTTTAAAAACACTTGAACTGAAGGGTTTAACTAACAGCGTATGATTTTCTGTAAAGCCTGAAACCAGAACAAATCCATATGCAGTGAAACCACTGGAGCCCATTATCCTTCAGCAGCTTTCTTGTGGACTCTTTTTCAGGAACTGTAGTGATAGGACAAGGAGTAATGGGTATGAATTGAAAGAAGGAGAATTTAGGTTAGATACTAGGAAGAAATTTTTTTACTGTGAGGGTGGTTAGACACCGGAACACGTTGCTCAGGAAGATTGTGGATACCCCAACTCCAGCCATGATCAAAGCCAGGCTGGATAAACTCTTGAGCAATCTGCTCTTGTGGGAGGTGCCCGTGCCAGTGGCGGTCAGGACTAGATGAACTTTAGGGTCCATTCCTATCCTTTAAAATTCAATCATTCTATGATTCTATTTTATAAGCCAACCCTTCTCTCACAGAGCTCTCTGTCACAGACCTGTTTTTGTTTTTCATGCAAAGCAACTTGGAAATGGAATACAAATCCCAGTTGGTTTTCAACACACTAAGTCCAGATCATACCAGATAATGAGTTTAAAAGTGATATTTTTTTAGAAGTCTTGCTGTCCTAAATTTCAGAGCTTCAGGTTGTAGAAGGCTATGAGTTTAACAAAAAAAAACTATTAAGCTTCGTAATCATACTAAGAAACAGATGAAGGAGCCACTGCAAATCAATGCAAGTAGTCTTCATATCGTGTCTGGGCAGTGCATTGTCCACGTGGGTGGCAAAGAGGTAAAGGAGTTGTTCAGGCAAAGCCCACAGAAAACAGCTACTGAGTTGCTGCATATGAAATTTCCACACTGTTTATGTAGAGTTAACATAGAGAATGGATTTTTAGCCTAATCTGCAGCAGAGAGTAAGTAGAATGTAAGAACGTTGCTGTGGACCTAAAAAGAAGGTGTGAGACAAACTCTGTTAATCCAAAGGTCAGCCCACCAGCTTGTCTTGCATAGGGAAGGAGTTCTTAACATTGACTCAATCTCTCCAGAAAATTGGAGACTACTAACTAAAACAATAGTTTCAAATGTTACAGGAACTTTATGAAATAAAGTATTTGAAACTGTACTCCAGAATCACATATGGAACGGAAAAAGTTCAAAGAACCTCTTGTATCTGTCTATATCTATTGTACCTATCTCGTATTTCTTATATCTATGTGTGAATTAAAGTAGATGAGAGAAACGAAGTAAAACTGTAATTCTACTCTTTGTCTACTGTGAGGCAGGTGCTCTTCATGGGTGTGGTTTGCTCTCTTTGCTCTTCCTGAGAAGAATAAGCAGAGGTCCTTTGGATCTCATTGCAGAATCTGGGGAACCAATAATTTTGGCAAAATGGGCAGCTTCTGTAGGAACTGAAATTTTAGATGACTGTGGTAAAGCAAATGTCATATAGAGGCAGGTACAGACAGCCATAATAGCAATGGATGTTCTTTCAAACTGAGGAATTAGAGTTACTCTTATTCCCTGTTAAATGCTGAAAGATAAAAATAAATGAGAAGGCAGCTCATTATTAACTAGAAACAGTAATGAAAAGCATTTTTCCCAAATTAAGCCAGGCTATGTTTGAGTGACTCCTCTTGTCACACATTCTAGGCACTGTTGTAGAGAATATACCGGGATATATATATGGAGCAGTGACTTACTCCTCGAGGTGTTAAATACCTTAACCAAAAAGTAGTGGTAAATCCCTTTGGTTAAAATTGCCCAGAAAAACTTACAGCCGTTACAGAGGAAGGATTTCAGGAAGAAAAACCCTGCCCTTTATAACACTACATAGAGAAGACAATTTCAGATTCATAGAACCTGACAACTAAAAGACTAAATTTAATTACTTTTTTTCTGCCCTGAGTGAGCCTGCAGTTTGCTGCCAAGAGCTTTTCTGTTTGGATGAGTGTTCTCATATATTAGTGCATATTTAGAGTGAGTTCTGATGCTGATGTTTTGAAGAAATAGCCTTTAAGATATTCTTGGTACAAAAGATTCTGACAGTAACAATCCTGAGATTAGCTCAGTTGGTTAGAACATAGCTCTAATAACACCATGGTTGTGGGTTTGATACCTCTGTAAGCTGTTTACTTTAGAGTTGGGCTAGATGATCCTTGTAGATCCCTTCCAACTCAGAATATTTTGTGATTCTGTGAATGATAGTGAATTCAGGAATAAAAGCCCTAGAAAAACAGGGGCTGGTAATTAGTGTGTGAGTCAGTAGGTGGTGCACAACGCCTGTGGGAATGCTGAAGAACTGCGCTGCTGTTTCACTGTGTCTTCAGAACTGGCTATTGGGAAAAGTTTCATTTCACCTGAAGGTCCAATTTCTGTAGCTTAAACACAGTAAGATATTGATAATAATTATTGGAATTTGTTATATATATTTCAAGCGCTTGTGTTCAAAAGAATATTAAAATGTTGTATTTGGTTTTTTTGATAGCTATATTTGCCTTAATGAGAACCATCATTTCCTGAGTAGCTGGAGTGTATACATAAGCATGGAATCACATGTAGGAAATTTTGCTCATGTAATACTCGACCACATATTTTCCAGGAAAGGATAAATTTATTCCAGCCTTAGAATATAGACATGCAGGTATTTCTTTGGTTTTGCACTGTAGATTGCATTCATTAAGCATCTGATATTCGTGGGGGAGCCCTACAGAAAATGAGTGGATTTCTAATGAGCTCAGAATGAAGCATGAGTAAAACTAAATTAATTAGGGGTTACTTCTGTTTGCAAGTCTAATAGCTTAAGTTAAGCTTGCTAGTGTCTCATTGGAATTGGGTACATGATTTTAATACTGTAAAACACTGAATCAAATGGATGGTAGGAAGGGAGATTCTGGGAGATCCTGTCTGAAACCCCTACAAGAAAACTATTCAAAAGTCACGTCAAAAGCTGCAACTTAAACATGAGCAGTGGAAGTGTAGATCTCATCTGGTAATGCTGTTTTATCACTCACCTGTATTAAAGGATATTTGTCTGTAGCACAGTTGTCATATTTTAGACTGACAAATTCAGATCCTGAAGATAATTGGCAGTGGCTCGTGTTTCTCCCCACGGGGCTGCACTGTTGCAACCGCCCCTTCTAGAACCGCACTACATGGTTTGAGTTTCTTTTTGCTCCCTGTTGGTCATGTGGATGGTGTTCTCCTTATCTCTAATTTTTACTTACTATGGCCATATTAATGCAAAAGCACATGCTACAGAGAGCCCGATGTGCTGCCAGCTGAGCCTGCTGCAACAGGAAACAGTGTGCATGGATACAATAAGGCATATTTGCACTGGAGACAGCAGAAGTCAGCTTAGGTACAATTTGAAGCACCTACTGACAGGAGCCTTTTAATCTCTGTTCATCTCCTGGGGGGATGGCATAAGATAAACTGATAGAGAGAACATATTTATTGATCACACAAGTGAGGGTCATCAGTCACACAGATTCCAGGGAGGAAAATGGTCTGAATGCTGCAGTACTTTGGTTTACACAACTGTATCACAACCAAGCACTACACATCAGTTGTCTCTCTATCCAGCTTTACAGAGCTTCTCCAGCAATTCTGTTCTGACGTGGTACAGCCAGGGCTTGCTGCAAACTTTGCCTTTCACTTAGTTACTCCAGCTGTTTTCCTTTTCTTCCAAGATTCTTTTAAAAACTTTAATCTCTTGTTTTAGCTAATTTATGCTAATGCTCTAGATATATTGCTGCTGATAATTAAATTCTCCAAAGACAATAGTTACAGGGAGGCAGACCACTCCCAGAAACAACTAAGATCACTTTACCAGAAGTTTATTCAACATCTTGTATTCCCAAAACTAGACAATATGAACGCTCCCTGCCCTGTCTGCCATTTATCTCTCTTATTTTCAGCTATGATCTTTGAAAGACAGTTTCTTCAATTCTGTACATAGCATAAGCAAAATACTTGATCATGCTGTAAGTTCTGATGAGCTCAAAACCTGCAAAGCAGAAGGAGTATCTCTTCAGTACTAATGATGCTGGAATTTGTGAGGCAAACACTATGTATTTTTTCAGCTTTAATTTCCAAATGAGGCTGCTTTTGGGGCAAAGATCTGAAAACACATAATTTGGATGTTATCAGTGAACTGATAGAAAGAAAGTATTCTCCGTCTGGGAGGACATGCCATGGAATAGACCACAGAGAGCAAAGGAGAAATCAGAAGATGACAAAAAGAGACAGTGTTTGTTATGTGTAGCTTCCTTTCTAGACTCAGGTGTCCCTCCTTTAACTGTGGTTTGGGGTTTTTTTTCTCCCCAGGCAACAAAGGTTCACCTCCCTATCCTAGCATTAACCTTTGCATACCTTCTAGTGGATTGCATATCCTGAGGGATGAAATTTTAACTTTTCAATCCTTGTAGGAACTTCCTGTCTTGTTGTTAATCTATACAAGGAAATAAAGTCTTTACCATTTTCAAATATTTAATTACTGTTTTTACAACAACAAATTTATTTTGAAATTGTAAAACAATGCTTAAAATACTAACATTTTAAGAATCATCCTGTTTCAATGAGTAAATGCAGGTATTTTAAAAACATACCTACAGTATGTTTTACTCAGTGAAGAAAAAGTGGGCTATATTTCTTCATGGAAATTCCCATTTTACTAATTCAGCGCACAGCTGCAGGCACATAGCAGCTGCACTGAAGATCATGTTTTGATATTTGCCCTATTTTCCTTAATGAGTTAATTGCAAGCAAGAACAAAAAAAATGTCTTTAGAAACAGATTTTAGTGCTTATTCCCCCTTGCACTATTTGGAGCTGCCTTTGGACTCTCAGCTGCTAATCTTTGGAGTGGTGCTTTCTTCAGGTTACAGGGACTTTATTCTGGCTATTTTCTTCATGCCTCTCTTTGGGGGTTCCAGCTGACAAAACCCATCTCACCTCTTGCCTTACCCGCTTTTGCTGTTGTCTTTGTGGTCCTCTGTGGGTTCTCCCAAGCACCTTCCCAATAACAAAAACATGGCTGTTGGGATTGCAGTTCATTTAGGGTTTTCAGCAGTCTTCTAAAAGGTCTCAGAGAAGAAGTCTTTGCTTCTCATGGTGGTTTGTGTGACAGTAAATTATAAAGGTCAGTAACAAAGGTTCAGCATATGGTTCTGTGTCTCAAACACAACGGAACAAACTGTTAGGGCCTAACAAACACTGAGCTTCCTGACAAAACAACTAAATTTGAGATTCTTGGAATAGACTTCTGCACATCCTTTCTACAGCGCACAGGGACAGTTCTGCTGATTACAGCACAGCATCAGCCAGCACAGCTCTATCAACAGCCAGGAGCTTTCTGTCCTCAAGTGAATGACAGAAGCTTCATTTTCCTTCCACCTTTAAGGGAGATGATGATCCTTTTTTCAGCCATTAATCCTACTTAGTATTTGGAAAAAAGGAAGGAATTATTTCTGCTTCTGAACTTCCCATACTAAGAGGCATAGAGATACTGAGTTTCTTGAGAAGTTTTCAAACGTTGGTGCTGAAATGAAGAGTCAAGTAGACAATCACACCCTTAAGAGAGTTGTAGTATCGTATTGTAAAATCTGGGTGTGAGTATCTCCAATGCATCTAAGCAAGTAACTAAACTCATTAAATTGTTTCTTTTGGAACACTTGACATGCTTTATTTCATTTTTTTTCACAATTTATTTAAACATCTCACATATACAAAATACATTTTCTTTCTTTTTTTGAGAAATGATGGGGGCTTTTTTACCCATAGTAGAAGATGGAAATGCAATTTGAAACAGGAACACCTGATTTTGGAGGAAAAAGACAAAGAGGAAGAAAAATTATCCACATGCTTAAGCTGTGGGTGAGACAGGACATCCTAAGTTTTAAGACAGACTTCAAAGAAACAGAGAAGCAATACTTTAAATGCTACTAGCACCATCAAAGTTCAAGTATTGGAAAGATACTCTGTAAGTATGCAATTAGCACCACTGTATTTTGAGTGGAACTGAAAGTACCTCAGATCATATGGAGAAGCTCCTACAAAAGATGTGGATCACTCTTGATTTAGTGTATGAGGTAGTTTAAACCTTTGGAAGTCATGGATTTAAACTTCCTCTGTGGAAGATATTCAAAGGCCACAAGTGGTGCAAACTTTCATGACTTTTTATTTTGCTTTTTTTTTTTTACAAAGGTTGACATTTCCCAAAACAAGGTGTTAAATCTTGAAAGACTTCCAAGTCCATTTGGGGCTGTATTAAATTTGATTGCACAATGCTCCAATCAATTCTTCTCCTTCTCTTTCGCCCAGAGTTTAAGCAAGTAGATGAACAGAAGAAACGGAAGGAGTCAGCTTTCATTATAAAAAGAAATGACAAGAGAATAATTTGGGAGAGGCTTTAAGTTAATTTTAGTTCATTCATTTAAAACAGACTGGGCCAATGTCCAAACCGACTTCTTGGTCAGCGCCGCCAATATCCAAAAGTGCAATGTCAAGGATGGGCAAGCGGGATGGCTTATTTGTTCTGTATTCAATGATTGTTTTGCCCCATTCATTGTTCTTTCTCTGTAAGGGAAGATTCATTGCAATTGTTATTGCATGGTTCACAGTATTGAGAATTGTTTCACCTGAATTGATAATTCCTGAAAGAATTTCATATTAATTTTGCTTCTATTGTTTGCAAATTAGATACCCACATCCAACTATTCAGATCTCCAATACGGAGAAAATATTTACTTGAATCTTCTGTAGTCCAGTGTGTGATGCTGTATACAAGCTACCGTGTTGTTCACACTGATGTTAGATCCTAAGAGAACCCTGCCTGAGTGTTTCAGGACTTAAAGATCTTGCCTCTCCTATAGCCTGGGCACTGTTTTCTTATCAGTCTTCTGCTTACATAGAATTTGGATCTGGACCCTCTGAAAACTTTTTTTTTTGCCACACTGCACAGTACAAGGTAGGATTTGTTTGTAACCTCTTCCCTCCCACTTGTTAAGGATCTCAACATGGTTGGGTTTGTAGCCTATGTATCTTCACCAGGCAAAGTTTTGCTGGACTGACCGCCGATCTAATTCTGAACTAAAGCACAGCTCTGTCCCTAATCACGTGCTTAGGCCTGGGCAGTCACCACACCCATGGTTTCTGCATTACTTACAGAGCAGCCATCCTCGAGAACACTGAAAGTGAATCTGCTGTTGCCTTCAGCTCGTAGTTCAACATCGTTGGATCCCTGCAGTACAACAGCCTTTTTAAGGTTACCAGTTTCTGCATCCATGTAGGCAATGCTGTTCTTGCAGTGGTAGGTGATGTTTTGAGAGGCATGGTTGGCCAGCAGACGCATGAAGGCGAGTTGGGTGGCCATATCCTTTGAGGTCACTCCTTCACTATTGTATTCAAACTGAAAAACAGAGAGGAAGCCAGTCAGTTGTATTGCTGGGGAAAGGAGGATGTTTGTAATGGAAATGTGTGATAGCTGCTCTAGTGTCCTGGTTTCAGCTAGGGTAGAGTTAATTTCTTCTCAGTTGCTGATACAGTGCTGTGTTTTGGAATGAGATTTAGAATGAGAATGGTGTTGATAACACACTGATGTTCACTGATGTCTCAGTTTTTTGCTAAGTCATGTTTGTCCTAAGTCAAGGATTTTTTTTTTTTTTTTTTTGTCTCATGCTCTGCCAGTGGGGAAGTAGCAAAAGAAACTGGGAGGGAGCATAGCTGGGACAGGTGACCTGGGCTGACCAAAGGGATATTCCACACCATAAAGCATCATGCCCAGTATATAAAACTGGGGTGAAGTAACCCTAAAGAGTGGCCACTCCTGGTTCGAGAATGGGGGCTCTTGCACCAGTCAGCAGGTGGTGAGAATTACACTGTGCATCATTTGCTGTTTCACTTTTTATTATTATTTACCATTTTACTGTATTTTATTTTATTTTCAATTATTAAACTGTTCTTATCTCAACATACCATGATTCTCCTCCCCATTCCATTAGGGTAGATTGGGGGGAAGAGAGAGGGAACTGAGCAAGTGGCTGTGTGGTACCTCATTTCCATCTGCGCTTAAACCACGACAGCTAGGAACTTTTAAAGGAAACAAATCAGAAGTCTTCAATCCCTTTTCTATTGCCACTCCAGAACTAAAGAGCATGAAATAAAACTAGTAGGATGTAGACTGACAACCAGACATGAGTGGATGTAGTTAAACTGTAGAGTTCTGTTACAAGGAATGGTGTTAACAGTTTATGTGGGCTCCAAAACAAGATCAGGTAAGTTCAAGGAAGACAACCTACTGTTTCCACAGCTACATACAAAAAATGTTTGTTTCAATAAAACCCTGGAAACTTTCTTCGAGTCTAATAGAGTAGTGTCTGTGGATAATACAAATCTTTACTTCACTCTTATATGCTTTTTACAACATCTGCTTTTAGCCACGGTAAGAAACAGGACCCTAGACTGTTCTGACCCCATGTAATCAAATCTTTTCTTGGACACTTCATCAACTCAATTTCAGTTAAGAATGACGTAATTAAATCTCCTCAGCTGTACAAAAGTAGTTTACTTGCAATTTGCTGGGACAGTGTCTAACATGCAAGTAGACATGGTTCTTGCTTTTCCATATGCCAACAATTCTGAACGTTATGGTGGTAGGCACTCAGAATCTGTGATGTGTAATATAAATATCTTTCCAGGAATAGTGTTGTATGTATTGTATGTAAAAAATATCAATTTAAAAGATTGATGTTTTTCTTATTTTTTCAGACATTTTCTGGACTGTCTTTATATATACCATATTCCAGTCCAGGCTTCCCTTAGCAATAACCATTATTCAGGCTGAATTGATCACTTGCAGACATCAAGAAAAGTTAGAAAAAGAATGAGAAGTACTTTAAACAAACTGATCTAAACCAGAACCAGAGTTCTATGCCTGTGAGGTAAAAGGTAGTTGGCTTTTTCATATTTCTCCCCTAAGAATTTAATTTATCTGCTTGCTTGCTGAGTCAATGAATTGGGAACTCTTCAGACAGTGCTGTAGGAAACCATCACCCTGCCATACATCACTTACCTGGCTGCCACCATTGATAGTTTCACCAAACCATATGTGCTGCTTCTTGTCCTTGGGATTCTTGTTGATATACCAGTTCTTAATAGGAATGTTGTCAGGGTTGGCATAGATGCAAGTCTCACCAGTGGCAAAATCACAGTATGCTCTAATGGCATCTGCAGTGCAGCCTTGGTTGGGATCAATCCAGTAGAAGCCTGCCATTGAGGGAAGAAATGTGAACAATGGTTCACTCAGCCTAAACTTTGCATTCAGCTCATATTCACTTGTCTGATATAGGAACTCAGGCCATAAATATCACAGCTGGGTATAATATTAAGGTGATAAGTGGGATACATAGATATTTTGGATTGTTAACATATAAAAAATTGTATTTGAAAGCAAGGGTTAAATATTTTTGTATTATTTTGGAAAATTATTGCAATAATGCACAACAACATCTATAAAGAGCTTTTCAGAATGTACTTGTATCTATTTACAGTGGAGGCAGAAAGAATTTCTTCATTGGTCCTTTAATATTTTTGCCATGTGGCCAAAGATACCATTCACTGAAGAAAGCTAATGACCGGGAAGTGCTCCCTGAGCCAGAAAGGGCAAACATCTGGCACTAACATACCGCTGGTCCATTCTGGGTGGCTAAGCCTGAGGTCACGACAGGTGCGAGCTGGGTTCTTTTTGGAGCCTTCTGGGGTCAGCAGGGTCTCAATTTGGTTGTTCAGTGTTTTCAGAGTGGCATCAACTTCATAATCCTTGGGTCTGAGAGCAGGTTGATCAGCCCGGTAGTATTCTGCATCAAAGCCAACTTCATATCCACCACCATTGGGACCAGGGGGGCCAGGGGGACCAGGAGGACCAGGAGGACCCTAAAGTTTTTCAAAAGCAGAAGACAAGAAGCATTCTGTCAGATATATGGTGCTTTTAATGAAATGCTTGCACACATGGACAGTCCTGCTTAACTCCTGGCACCCTCAGCTCTGATTGGAGACAGCACACATGGACTCTCTCTCTGTGGTGACTGCTGTGGGTTGAAGCAATAGTCCTACAGTGTAGGACTACCACATCTCCTTTGTGTATTTGCTCTCTGGCCGCTCTAAGGAGTGAACAAAACCTCTTAGTTTAGGTCTATTAAGCATTTCCTTAAGATTAAATACATTTTTAAAGATACAAAACCACACACATTATTAAACTGCTAGGCTTCTGGAGTGACATAACTGCTAGGCTTATAGTGTAACATAAATGTGTTAAATCAACAAAAAAACCCGTTGTACTCACAGCAGGACCCTGGCTACCATGAGAGCCACGCACACCAGCAGGGCCAATAGGTCCAGGGAGACCATTGCGACCATCTTTACCAGGAGGACCAGAAGGACCAGGTGGACCCTAGAAGGACATTTGAACAGTTTAATGACAGTAAAATGCTACAAATAGAGATTCATGTGAATGGGAGCGTACATATATATTGCACAAACAGAATGGGAGTTATCAGAATATATTCTGAAATTCACATACCCTTGGGCCAGCAGGGCCAGTGTTACCAGGAGGACCTTGATCACCATGTTGGCCCTATTGGGAAAGATACATAATCATCAAAAAAAGAGCAGTGTAACATATTTGTGTTTGCTTCATTCAAGAGGGAGCTATAGGCAACGTGTATTTGGGCTCAGATAATGGGAATCTAGGGCTAATGACATTTATTAGTGGAGTTAGGCTATAAAATGCTTGTTTTGGGAAGAGCAGAGAGAGGGCGTAAAGATGTATTTAAGGGGATAACCTGTAAAATTCTTCATATTGTTTCTTCTGAGCTTTGGAGAAGGCTTTAAAATAAAAGTCATAATTCCTAAAGTTGATACCCAAATCTAAAGGGAAGAAGATCCACAGCCTACTTCGGCTTTTCTGAGATAAAGGTTTTACAATTTCTGGCCAAAATAAGAAATAATACTAAAACAAAGGCAGAGAATTTTTTAATTCTTTGTTACCCAAATGCAACTGAGCTTCAAGGCAACTAATGGTACTCACAGTTCTAATGCCAATACCAGAATTTGCCATTTTCTACTTGGAATGTTAAAGAGACTATTTATGACTCTTGATTTGAAGGGTGCTGCACAGTGGAGTAAGTGGTATTAACATGCTCTATTGTGCATATGTAATTCCTTGCTAGGGTGACCTTATTTTGGTTTTTTTGCTCTTTATACTCAAACCCCTGAAAATCATTTACTTACAGCAAGACCAGGAAGACCCTGCAATCCATTGTGTCCCTTCAAGCCAGGCAGACCTCTAGGCCCCTTATCACCAGGTAGACCTTTCTCACCACGTGGACCTTGTGGGCCCTAGGAAGGGATATAGGTGTCAGAGGAATAAATTGGAAGGCTTCAAGAACATACTACCAGGCAAGAATTGAAGGCAAGAATTACATTCTACATTATATCCCAATGTATATAATAGACAACCCCTTAATACACCCAGGAAGAGTGCCAATCCCAAAAGCTTCAGGACTGATCCCACAAAAGAGAATGCTAATTGAGATTCTAAGTCCCTAAATATTTTCAGGTCCTTAAGCATTACTTTTTGGGCCCCTTGATCACTTGATCAGTTCCATGAGTCCTTATCGATAAAACATGTTTTCTCTTCTTGCATCAATGTGGTAATGTATTTAAAAATCAGACTTACAGCGAGACCTCTTGGACCAAAAGCACCAGCAGGACCGACAACACCAGCAGGGCCCTGAAAAAAGAACAGAAAAATAGAAAATACATGTAACTGCTGTATATTGCTCTAATGAAGGTTCCGTGCTCAACACATCTCTGGAGAAAGTGAAGTAATTATCTATACATTGTAGAGGTGTGATGTATTTTGTATATATGTATATATGATAGACAAGTCTTAGTCCTCTTAGACCTTAATCCAAAAAGTTAAGGTATTTCATTATGTCATCAACTTACAGGGTCACCACGGTTTCCAGGCTTTCCAGAAGGACCAACTTGGCCATGAGGACCAGGAGCACCCAGAGCACCACTGGGACCAGGACTACCAGGAGCACCACGCTCACCCTGGGAGCAAAGGAATGCAACAGGAGAGACATTGTGTTATTACTGACTTATACATACTGGATTATTTCTTCCATGACAATGAAATAAAAGAAAAAGAAACAAGTTACCTTGAAACCAGGAGCACCATCTCGGCCTGGAGGACCATCATTTCCAGGATTGCCCTATTAAAATACCATGAAAAAAATAACTAAATTCAATCATCTTTTATCTCACATAGAACTGTGTCTCAGTCTAATTGCTTACAGTGAGAGTAAGAAGATATTGAGATAGGATAGTATAAATCTTGAAGAGAAAAAACTCTTCCTTATACATGCCATTCTCAAATCCTTTAAATATACTAATGTTGTCAGAAGACTAAAATGGTCTTCAAATATTTTAGGTTTTAAAAATTCAGTAAAAAAAAAAATTACAGGGCTTTGCAATATTTCTCTAAATGAAAAGGCTAAGACAATTGTGGTCTTCATCTAGCTTGCACTCTTTTAAAACTGAGACTTTCTTTTTAGATGAAAAATGCCATTGGAGGGAAAAGGACCTAAACAACAGCCACAACTAAATTACTTTGTTGTGGTACTTCACAAGATTAAATGGTTTCCTTTGTGAACGTTAATTTCACTTCAGCTCTTGGACTGTGTCCAAAAAAACCCCATTTTCCTTCAGAAAATTCCAATGAAACAAACTTTGGGATTTTTAAATTACTATTCTCTGTTCTCTTTGAAATCCTGCAAGTCTGCAAGATTTATATTAACAATATATTAACAATGCTTCAGGTTATCAAATAATCTTCCCTGATAAGGCTGCAATTCTTACACTTTCCTGAAAGATATATATTTTCCCCACTCCATCTTTCTTGGCATTTACGTAAAAAGTCAAAAGATTCTGAGAGTGATTTCAGGATGTATTTCAGACACAACTTGTGCTTTAAAAATTTGTCACCTAGTTGGGCATAGGAATCCATGTCTATAAAAATCCTGATATAACTTTCTCTGAAGACATTGTACAAGTTTGCTAGCAGAACAGCCTCCAGTTCCATCCACTTTTTCTGAGTATTTGTCTTTGGCTCAGAATAAAAGAAAAGCAACCTGAAGAGCATAAAAGACAGCTTACATCACGTCCAGCTTCACCAGGAGCACCATTTGGACCAGGAGAACCCACAGGACCAGAGGGACCACGGGCACCAGGAGGACCAGAAACACCCAGGGGACCAGGTTCACCCTAATACAGGAACAGTGGTAACAAAATGTGACATTATAATACAACACAAACTGATCTTACAGAACTTTTAGCCTTAATCTAAGAGAAACATTTCTCTGTCATCAGTTTGGGAAGGAAAGAAGAATCAGGACATAAGAAACATACCTATCTATATCAAATATTATCCTCATTCTAAATGTTACTACTAGAAACCTCTAACATTTCTGACCATTTCTGACATTCACTTGCAGATAATTCTGGTTTGTCTGCAACAAGCCATAATTTCTTCCATTTCTCTAAGACTAGTAGGTCCATATCCTCTGTTTCCAACAGCAATGGAAACAGCAGAATCTACATCACCCTGGTTTCCCATAAGAGGGGACCTCAAATGTGTGTGGGTTTTTTCCATTTTATTTTTCTTACATGTTATCTATTTAAAGCAATTAACTAATCATATACTCACTGTTGCTCCAGAGATGCCTGGAAGACCACGTTCTCCCCGGGAGCCAGGCAGACCAAGGATACCAGGAGCACCAAGAATACCTTGAGGACCTGGGGTACCAGGAGGACCCTATGACACGAAGAGAATAATATTTATATTAATAGGCAAAAATAAATGTAACATACACATCTAACAATGATACTGAAAATTTCATTCTCAGTTGCCATTTCTGCAGATCACAGAAGAAGTTTCTATAATTTTTTCTTGAGTAACAATTGTGGTATTTCACACAAGTGCTTACTTCAATGAGACAGAAATGTGTGACTTTGAAAACACCCAGTAATTCTGGATGTGAAAACTTAAAGATACTCAAAATTAATTAGTTTATTTGCATAATTATAAGTCAACCTGGGGGCAGAAAACTTTAACCTTGTGATCCCCACAAATCAGAGTTTCTGATGCAGTTGTGAATTGAGATTGTTCTAAATGGACATTCACATGTTCCTTCTTTTTCTGTCCATGAGTATTAATTTCAGAGCGGAAGATGTGCTTCCTCTTCTCAGACTAAATATCAATTTATTCTGTAGTTATAGAAAGATACAACACCCCACAAGAGAAAAAAAGAAAGAAAACCCTGACCCAGGGATCAGGTTCATTTTTTATGGCATGTTTGTCAAACATGCCTATAAACAATTTCTTGGGTCTCAGTGGAACTTCTACATAAAGGCTTTGCTAAATTTGTGGATAAAGTAGAAAAGGCCTTGACAAACACCAGAAGTATCTCAGAAGCCATAACATTTACATGAAGAGAAATGTTTAATGAGATGTGATACTCAGTAACTTACAGCAGCACCAGCCTCTCCAGATGGACCTTTCTCACCAGCAAAACCAGGCGGCCCAGCAATACCTTGTTCACCAGTGCGGCCAACTGGTCCAACATCACCACGCAGACCTCGAGGACCATCTTTGCCAGCTGGGCCAGGAGGACCAGGGGGACCAGTGATGCCCTAGGATGGAGTATGAATATGATACCATTATAACATAGACCTGGGGATAACATAGATAAATTTCATTTCAAGTCCATGTAAAAAAATAGTCCCCTGCAATAAACAGGTTATCAGCTGCTCCAAAGCAGCAACTTCTATTGCTTTGTTAGCAGTGGATAGCTGGAAGCAGTAGAATTATTGAAGTGATTTTTTTTTTTTTTTTTTTTACTCTGGGCAGGTGAAAGTGGCAATATTTGGTGGGAAAATACAGCTCTGTCTCTCTTTGGAGACATTAATTACAATTATAAAATCCATGAGAAAAAAAAAACCCCAGTATCTGCCAGTTCAAGAGAATTATTTGCTTTGGATATCGAGATTTGAAATTTATTTAAACCTAGGGCATCTAAGAAAAGAAGTGCCTTTTGGTAAAGGTTGGAAACACCTTTGAAAAGAAAAACTACAAATGTCAATCTGGAATGAGAATTTCTTACTGAAAAATAAAGAAGATTCACATTCTAAAACACAATGAGAGTTTACTCTGCTCAAGACAGGGACTAGAACTGCAGGTACTTTAGAAAATGTGGACATACAATAACCTTAACATCCTTCTGCAGATTGGATATGACCTTCTTATTCCACTCCATCATGAGAAATTGCACAGCCATTGATTTGAGCAAAAGCAAATAAACAGATTTTTGGAAATGGTTGGGTACTTCAAGATACATAGGGATGCTTGATGGATTATAAGAAACTCACAAATCAAATGCATAGGTCATACTCTGTGAGTTTCAACAGTTAGATTTTTTCTTATCCAATCTTATAAGGGTCTGGGGTGATCCCAGTGCAATTATGATTCATATAAACGAAACAAAAGTTGGGATTATCCCTAAGCAAAGTAAGTTCTGACTTTTCTCCCATTAGAACTTCTTCATTAGTTACTTCATTACTTACAGCAGGGCCAGGAGGACCAACTCTTCCAGCAGCACCAGGGAAACCAGTCATGCCCTAAAAACAAAATTGAAAACAAAGATTAAGTTTAAAGGAAACAATAACTTCATGAAAAGTAACAACATCAGTACTAAAAGCCTGAAGACTTACAGGGGGACCAGCATCACCACGAGGGCCAGCAGGACCAGCAGCACCAGCGGGACCCTAAGTAGGAAGGATTGAAAAAGAGAGATGGATCAAGCAAAGACAATTGATGCTCCCTATTTAGAGTAAGGGTTCAGTTTCACTATTGTGAAAGCTAAGGGTGATTTTTACACCTGCAGAAGGAGGGCTGGGCCCAAAACCATGCTGCCTATCCTGATAATAGGGTATTAAATTCTCACAGACATTTTAAATTGGTACCATAAGGCCTGAGAAAAGTTGCATAAGGCATTTATGATTCAAATTAATTTCCTAGAAAATGTTACATGCATCTAAACAAATCTGGAAGTCAAAATGTTAAAGCAGGACAAAATCATGAAATCTGTTTGCACTTTGTGACTCATTCAGCCACATAGTGCAAGAGCTTGGTACTGGTCTATTAAAATCATACAATAAGTAACCCAAGCCACATTATCCTGCAACACTTTGTGGTATTTGAAGTACGTAGGTCTGACTTTCTGCATCATTTCAACCAATTCCCCAATAATGGGCTATGTGCATGTGAAGCAGTATACAGCTTTGGGCTGTAAAGGTGTCAGCACATGAAAAGCCTCTCTGCAAATGGGTGCATGGACAAATTTGCACACGTGTCTGGGATGACTGAGTCTGAAAATCAGACTGTGACAGCACAGCCCATCTTTGAGAGAGAAGTGTCAACATCCTCAGCTCACAACTTACCCACAATCACCCCCTGAATGGTCCAAGATAAGAGTGATTTTGTTGATCTTCAGAGCAAGTTGAAAATTAGTTATTATTTTCTCTTCATTTCAGTTCCAGACTCACGATATGAGCCCACATAAATAGATTGATAAAATTTACATAATGTGTGAAAATCAGCATGGTAACTTTCCTCACAGCCTAGTTTGAAGTTTTGTTTCTTTCTTTCATTACCTTTTCAGAATTCAAGGCTTTCAGGCTAATGTATTGTTTGCAAGGCACAGTTAAGAACTGTGCATTTCACAAAGACACAATTCACTTACTGGTGGTCCAGAAGCACCGATTGGGCCAATGGCACCTGTTGGTCCACTTTCACCCTTAGGTCCTTTGGGCCCACGCTCGCCTTTGGCACCAGGCTGACCAGCTGCACCCTATGGGCAGAAAAACAGACCAAATGAGGAACTGAAAATCTTGCAAAGGAAACAGAAGAAGGTTATGGCATCGATATGAGGAAAGTACAAACAAAACTCACAGGGGGCCCAGCAAATCCACTGGGACCTACGGGACCAGGCTCACCACGTTCACCCTAGAGAGAGGACAAAGAAGAGAGGACTGGTTGGAATAGTCTTTAAAAGGGCAATTTTCTGAACATCATGTCTTTGACACAGGAATAATTGTAGAAATTGTTACTTACAGGGATACCACGGGCACCAGCAGGACCAGCAGGACCAGCAGGACCTCCTTCTCCCTAAAAGACAACCAAAACCATTTTGACACTGGGAAATCACCTTCCTGTAGTCAGAACAGGAATGATCTTGTGGTACAGATACATATAGTGAGTCTCCTTGGGTCTCCAGTGGAGAGGATGTTACTGAAAATGCTTCCTGTTCTGATCCACCGGGTCTTAATAATTCCTAATGATATGAGACAGCATAAAGAGTCATTCGGAGCTAATGTGTGGTTATTCATCACTCCTCTCACATTATAAGGAGGATGGTGGAGTTTAACCTCAACTGGGAAAAATTCATTCAAAGTCTGAATCAGAATATTCTCCACATATAACCCACTGCCATGTAGACGTGCATCCTCTTCCCTGCCCTCCTAGAAAAAGGTTTGGGGTCCTATGGCAAGCTTCATTGCATAGTCCCAACAGCCCTTGCTCCCTGAATCTGAAAAACTTAAAAATTTTGTGCACACTAGAAACATGGAATTGGTTCTTATGGAACTCATCTTTAATATTCATGTGCGAGTAAACTGTATCAACTAGACATTTTTTCATTCAAAGAGTAGACTTACCCGATCACCAGCACCACCAGCAGGGCCAGGAGCACCAATGGCACCAGGGAGACCCTACAGGTGAAGAGACAGGACAGTGTTTCAAATAAAATGTAAGTAGGACCAACTACTTTAAATAAGCTTTCTCTTTCCTCTTGGAGAAAGGTGTGTAACTAACTTTCTTTCAGATGTTCTCAATATAAAGGACGCATGATTTTATAAAACAAAATCTATTATTTTCCTTCCCAAAGTATGAATTCTAAGAAAGGCACCTGGAATTTCAAATTAAGGATAGTTTTGTGTAAGTTTGCAGGCTACTTTTAAAATAGCTGTCTGGGCTGAACCCATGAAATTAAAGAGGATACTGTCACACTGAACAGCTGTGCAATGTCTGTGCAATACTCTGCTCATGTAATTTCTCTGCTTGGATGCATGAGAAGTGATCACTTTTCTCTCTCTCTCTCCCCCTGAATTCAATCATCCTTGGACAAGGGGCAACAAAATTAAATTGATTTGTATCAAAAATGAGCAGATATAAGCAGTAACACAATACAGTGGGAAATGCAAGTCCTGAACATCCTTCTCAGTTATTTAAGTTCTGAGGTGTAGCAAGGCAAAAAATCACGTAGAACTACAAGATACTTACACGAGCACCATCTCTTCCTGTTGCACCCATATCACCTCTCAGACCTGGGGCACCCTGGAACACACAGTGGGAAAAATTGAATTGGTAATGAACACAGTAGTTTGTATGAAAGAAGTCTTGAGCTGTTTGCTGAGAATCTGTGCATTATTTAGACATCATACAAAAAAGCTTATCATGCTAGGTTTTCTAGAGAAATGAACTTTGATTATTATTTCATTCTTATTGCTGAGTAGGTACTGATTTGCAAAGGGAATATTTGCAAAGAGGACTGACATGCTTTTCAGAATAAACCTGCTTCTTTCATGGGAAACCTTCTTGGTTTCTCCCAGGTCCCAAGAATTTTGAATGGAATTAGAAATTGAAAACCATGTACATGTATATTACAAATAATGAATATAAATTCCTGTCAAAATCTCTTTTCTTTTGGTCAAGAGATATCCATCTGTAAAAATTCTTCTGGGTATTCATATTATACTTTCTATATGAAGCAAGAAAACAGCTATTAAAAACAATGATGTCATATGGGCGGACACATAAAATGCCATATGCTTCATATAACAAAGTTATTTTCAGGCCATCAGTGGAGTCCAGAAATCAGATCAGCACACTGTTCTCTCTCTTTTTTTCCTTAATACAGCCTAGTGTTCTGGATTAATCTGCATGTCAATACATAGTGTTTTTTAAAAAGTTTTAGGATGGTACCTTAGAAAAGACTGTCAGTCTGTTAGACCAACAAAACCTCTACTTGCTGACTATTCAGTAATACAGTTTCACAGTAAATAAAAGTCATAGTGGGGTAACCTGCAGGTTTTTCCAAGTTAATGAAATTTAGGCATCTCAAACCTGCGCATGCAGTAACAAGGTAGTTGTCCACCTTACCTTTTCACCCTTGCCTCCTGGAACACCAGCAACACCTCTCTCTCCCGGTATTCCACCAGGGCCAGCAGGACCAGGAGCACCAGCAGCACCAACATTGCCAGGCTCACCCTAGCAGCAACAGCATATCATGTAAGTCAGGGTCAAGTCACTCACACAATTTTGAACAAAATCATCATTACTATTCTGCCCATCATTCTGCTTGGTTGTAAACAGTGTGAGTAGTAACATTTTTGTCTTGAGCTATTGTACATATTTTACTTTTCCAGCTAGTGAAGGTGCTAGATGTGAACACTCTCTCTGATTCTGTGGGCTCCTGAGGTTTAAGGTCCATGTTCCAAACTAAACTCCTGTAGAAAGACTACCCATTAAACTCCAGAAAACTAAGACCCAGATTCACTTAGCATCAAGCCAACATCATCATCTGTTAGATGATCACTTACTATTGCCATAATGTTTGGGGAAAAATACTGCTTACTAGACACAAGAAGTTCCTCTGTACAAGTTGATGTGGGTATAAATAGAAGTCAGCATGAATTTTGGTCAGAATCTCAGGACCTATCTCCAAACAGAGTAACAGCATAACAGAATAACCCAGCTGACAACCTGTATTCAAACTGACTTCCCCCTACCGTCATCTATGGCACTAAACATAAACCCATTTAATATTAGTGTGGATTAGCTGGGATAGAACTTTACCACTTAGAGAGAGGTTTTGGATTGTGCTCAATACGAATTCAACAGTAAGGCAGTGGCAGCTGGAAAAGACATACCTTGTTACCATCGGGGCCTGGGGGGCCAGAGGGACCACGGCTTCCAATGGCACCAGCAGGACCAACAGCACCGCTCTCACCGGGAGGACCACGTTCACCCTACAGGAGACAGCCTGATCTGAGTGCTTCCTTGAATTGTTCTGTAGCTGAAAGCACTGGCTAGGAGCAATGACAGTGTGATGCATTTTTATCTGAACAAACCTTTAATTAGAATTGTGCAGCTATTAACTAAATTGGTCATAAGAACTGGCTCTAGTTTTGGACACAAAAATATCAAAATGAAGTAATGAAGCCTTGCATCAAGATAATAGCTGACAACTAAAGTATGAATACTTCTTGAACATGGATTTTGGCTACTGTGCTTTTTCTGTTAACAGTGTCTGGCATTCTACTGTCAAATGGAGATTCTATTTTAGGACAAATAATGGATTCTGGTGAAATTAAAGGGATAGTAACTGGCAAACAATTATTTTTACAGTGGCAAATGCCTGGTGAATACTGGAGAATAAAGGTAACACCTAAAGCCTACAAATGTGACCTGTACCTTAATACAGATATAAGGATAACTTCTGATTCATAGATCTGATATGGAAGACATGGAAGTAGCCAGAAACTTGATTTAAATACACAATAGATCTATCAAAGATAGAAACACCCGTTTTACTAAAGATATCTCAAATTATCTCAGTGTGATCAAGCTCGACATTGGTGAATAATCTGATAAGGCATAATGGAGATTTTTAGTTATGCTGGAAAATCTGGAATTTTGTATAAGAATTATAATGTGGTCAAAGAACTGACTTAAGGGGCGATAGCACACTACTAGAAAGCATCAGTGATGCAAAAGATTAACTTTCATTGTAGAGGTGTTCCTTAACTGATTTTTTTTTTTCAAACATTTTGTGAATTACAGAGAGGCAGAAAAAGAAGAAATATGTGGATATCACAAAGGTGGAAGCATTTGTCAACAGGAAGAAGGACTGGTGTACTACACAGGAAGAAGTGAATAACCTGCTAGATGGCTGTCACAGCAAAGGGATAAAATTCAAGAGTGCTAGTACGAGGCCATTTATTTAGGCACCAAAACTGAGAATTCTGCCATAAACTGAGGTTTCAATGGTGAAAATGACTGAAAGAGAAAGGTAATAGCCAACAATATGACGCAGACATGAAAAAGGAAAATGTGATCTGGCACAAGCAGTGGGTTATTTTTAGGAAGTGCTAGTTTTGTGTATAAAGCATCAGTAAGACCTAATTTGGAATACTGGATGAAATACACCCTGGGCTGGGGATATGATGCTTAGGGCAAGCTGCAGCAGAGGCAAATAACTGCTACTGCTATGACAAAGGGAACCTGGCTTGGATACATCGGCAAAATGAGAGTTTAGAGCAGATGTGGTTATTGATACAGGCTCAGGGCACTAAAACATAGGGAGGAAAAGTGCTGTTCAAGCTGATTGACATAAATTATAAGAATGAATGGGAATATTTGTCATTGAATACATTTAGTCTGGAAGTCAGAAAAAAAGAAGAAGCAACTGAAGTAGGTTAAATATCAATCTCTTAATAGGTGGATTTGGAAATCAAATAAGTAATTGAGCATTTATAAACTACTTGCTCTACATAAGATGCTCTACATAAGATGCAGGAAGGCCTCCACACAAAGCTCTTTGAAGATGTTTATTGACAGTTCAGGGTTAAAGGGAAGTGGGAGGCAATGCCTTTTAATGACTATTGCAGGTTCTGAATTCAGTCTGCTATTTATTCAAAGACAGTACTGGGGATGTAGGAGCTGCCTAACAAGGGATAGTAAAACTGAAATGGTCAGGCTAAGAAGGTCTGCACACAGGCACTGCAGATGAAAATTCTCATATTCATCAGGCCCCAGTATAACACTGTAGGATCAGTGCTTTATCACTCACAGTCTCATTGGAAGGTTAATACAGGACATCATTATTTGGGTAATATTCAGACTGCTTATACAGAAGTTTACTAACACTGGCAACTGTGTTAACCCTAACTCAGATACCCTGACACCTGCAAAGAGCAGAGAATATTATCCTTCATTCCTGGGAATCCGCTGCAAAAGCACTGTTCTGCAACAGAGAAGAGCTTTTTGCCTTGAGGAACATGGAAATGTGTATAGCTACTATTATTATTGAACACATTATTAAGACAGTCTGTACCAGATTTCAAATTAGTTACTCACTCTTGGGCCGGCGGGACCGGGGACACCAAATTCACCATGAAGACCCTAGAAGAGAGCAGATGTAATGGTAAAGTATATTTCTAAGGGCAACTTACTTGCTTAAATTGTACTTTGTTTCTTAGCCACAAATGGAAATTCTCAAATTGCAGCAGCATATTGAAAAGTTTCAGAAAAATTTTCAGACAGTCTATTACATACATGGAAATAACCCCTTTTCATCCAGCTGCACAGTATCTCAAGGTACACATTCGATAGTATTTTTTGATCTGAAGAGTTAGTTATCAAATTACAAGCTCTTTTTTTCAGGTATATGCAATGTAAACTCTTTTACAGGGACACAGATGTAACTATAAATGCTAAAGGCGATTATGACACATAGGATGCTCAATTTGCAGATTATATCACACACTAACTCTACAGCAGCTAGAGCATGCAAAAACATAATTGGAGTAATGCAGGTTAGATTGAACCTTGAAGATTTCGAAAGCAATGTGAAGTAAAATATTTTTCATGTACTGTCTCTTCTGGGGGAAGAAACATATTTTATTTCTACTTAAGGCCCAAAAAGCAAAGGGCTGTCTTTGCTCTTTTTCATACCGAAACTTTGAAAAAGGAAGTATGATACAAGTTCCAATGCAAAAGGGACTATTAAAGTTTGCATGTTACCCTGATTGCTCTGTTTTGGCAAATAGATTCATGTGCCACTGCAAACACAGCCCTCATGCAATGCCTGCCCCATCTGTGGAATGCTGTGTCTGTCACTCACCCTCTCGCCTGGTTTACCAGCCTCTCCAGCAGGACCCGAGGGACCTGGCAGACCCTGAGTGTAAAGAAACAAGAACACACATACAGTTAAGGCAGAAGCTCTTCATGCTTTGGGAACCATAGGTAAGATGGAATAGAGCACATTGTCACTTACCTGGAAGCCAGGAGGACCAGCAGGACCTGTTTCACCCTTTGCACCTTGGTTGCCCTGAATGGAATCAAAAACAAGTGATTAATGTGGAAGATGAAATACAGGAAAGTGGATTTAAAAATGGGAAGTCCCATTAACGAAAAGTAAATCACAAATTGGATTTGTGTGGAGACTACTACTTACAGCGACTCCAGGAGGACCTTGAGCACCGTTGTTTCCCTCTGGACCAGGAGCACCCTACATATGTTCAAGTAGAAAGCTGTTATCAAAGTTTTGATTTGCTATGAATAATATCTCTAAATGATTATGTGCCAAAACCAAAGGTCTCTGACTGTGTATTTTGAACTTAACCATTTACTTGCAAGAACTTCACAGGCAGAGGTACTAAAGATGCTTAAAATTTTAAATTAGCATTATTGCTTTAGTTATCGCAGCACATTCATCCTTAAAGAAACTTATTTTGGAATTACAGAATACAGAAATCTTGCTGATAGCATCCTCCCCACAGCAGACTGTTTTTTGGGTCCCTTAAATGGAAGAATTAGTGTGTTTCAACTATCAGTAAAAAGCTGGAAATTCACAGGATTAATTAGAAACCATACACTGTGCTCTTAAGAATTAAGGACAGGGAGTGCTGTTTTTTTCCTCTTCATAAGATAATACCCCATGTTTAATTACCCAATTAATACCCAAGAAAGGGAGCTTTCATTTATCCATTAAGTAACAGCCCCCACTGACATGAAGCTAAAATGAATTCCCAAGGGCTTTTCTAATTTCATCATCTATTCATGCTTGCACAAGCCAATGCTATCTTATTACAGAGGCTTGGAAAATCTACTTTTTTTTCTCTCTCCGGAAGGTGATAAAGAAAACATATCCACATACCCGTGGGCCAGCAAGACCAACATTGCCTCTTTCACCAGGTTTGCCAGGTTCACCCTGAAGTTGAAAGAAAAAGACATAAAAGTTAACCAAGACTTCATATTAGGTTCAGTTTAAACTATTAAGCAGAGACTTACACTCTCATTGCCAGAAGATTTACCGTAATATTTCTTTAACCCCAATTAAAACACACACAAGCTCCATCTGTCATTTTGAATCACTCAGATTAGCTTGAAAATACATGTCTTTTCCTTTCAAAACTCTGTGCCTTTATGTTTTGAGATTGTAATTCATGGCACTCCGCATAGTATCCTATGCAATACACTCTCTGTATGTTGGCATGTGTGTGTATGTACAGCAACACCCAAATCCAGGACATGATTGTTATCTGTGGCCTCTCTGGGACATGTAAATAACCCCACTGAAGTCACTGGTAGCTTTTCTTCTAAGCTGAGTGAGCTTTGGATAGTGCGCCATAAATAACAGTACTCTGGAACTGGTTTAATGGCCAAACTTGACAGAATTTTTACTGATGTGAATATACAGAAATGATAAAATGGACATGCTGAAATCATAAAATAGACATATATTATTCTAATCACTTCAATGTCAAAATATCCGTAAGCTAAGAAAATTGCTTTTTCATGTCTTTAATCATATTTTAGATAGCTGGAAAATAATTTAAAACAACTCTTGAATGTAAGTGGATGCCATCCAATGAGCAGCACAGGAGGATACAGGGAGATGTGTTGGATTAATGACAGAGTTGGGAACCTACAGATTAGTCTGGAAATACCTTCATAGTAATAGAAAGTTTCTGTACTGTACTTACAGTGGGACCTTTTGGTCCAGGGAATCCAATGTTGCCAGGCTCACCTCTATTACCAGCTGGACCAATTGGCCCAACTCTACCATCTGCTCCAGGGAAACCCTAGAAAAAGAAATCATATTATTAAATGGCTGAGGTAATTTAATTAGAGTTCAGCTTTGGGAGAAATGTGTCAGGAAGCAAATGCCATTTAACTTTTCACCATTGTTGATACATCACATGCTTATGCATCCCTCCCTTTTACTCCTTTTTGTAAAACTCTCTATTTCTGCTTCCCTTCCAGGACACAAGCCTGATCTGAGACCCACAGAAATGAATGGAAAGCTTCACGCTGATCTCGAGTAATACAATTGAAAATCTTGCTGGTTTTACAAAGTTGTGTCAGAGCTCAGTGCTGAGATGTCTGCTTTATACAACTGTACTTCATTCTTTCACATGCAATGGAGGAACAGAATTAAAAGCAAGGTACTTACAACAGGACCTTCCTTGCCAGCAGGGCCCGGGCTTCCAGGCTGACCTGGGAGACCCTGAGAAAGGAAAAGTTTCGTGTTTTTAGAAGGAAACCAACTCCCTCAGAACATAACCAGAATTTTTTCTACATGCATGCATGCACACACACAGAGGTGCCAAGTTATCAATATACACTGTTTAAACAGGACTGTAGGTGCTATCACATTTCCATGTGAAGAACATTGATGGTCAATTTGGTGGTGTGTGCTCCCATGCCAGCTGAAAATCAGTGTAGGGAATACCTGTTTTACTCAGAGAAACTAATTTAGGCTCTGCTTTGAAGGATAGTGAGTTTCAACATTTGCAGATGCCCAATATTCACATGTGCATTGCAAACTTTCGCTTCACAGGGTAGGGTAGGGAGAGAAAGAATGAGGAGTATAAATGTAATGACATGAACATAATCTGGCTGCAGCCAACACCACTAAAAGTGAATGGCTGTTTTCAGTGAAATAATTTGCAAAGTAAGAAAAAATAATTGAGATCAGCCGTCTCACATCATTTTAGTAGGCTTTGCTTTCCTTTGAGTTCATTAAAGAGGACACACGCACCTCAGTTGTGATCACAACGATCACATTCTGTAAACAATCCCAAGTGGAAGCCCCTTACAGAAGTCAATGCAGTATCCAGTAGGAGAGGACAGGGCTCCATCACAAGGCAATCAAATGCTACCATAACAAAAGTAACTAATTTCAGTAAACATTTGGATGCTTCTTAACCATTCCTAATGGGGTTTTTTCAATTGAGTGGTGGAAATGCCCTAATTGTGGTTAGCACATGCTGAATTTTTGCAGTTGGATTTCTGAATAATTTTGTCCATCAATTGTAAGTAATTTTCTTTTTATGTAGTTCAAACTTATTCCACAGAGTTCAAACTTACTCTTGGACCCATAAGACCAGGCTCACCAGGACGGCCAGCATCACCACTAGGACCCTTAGCACCAACAGGACCACTAGCACCACGGTTACCAGCAGGTCCCTACCAAAAGAAATAAATAAAATTAGATAGAGGTAGCAAAAAGCATCATAAATCTGTATATAAAATGTGGTTCAGAAATAGTGACCCAGACAAAAGTCTTACCATGACACCAGCTCTGCCATCAGCTCCAGGGAGACCACGAGATCCAGGTACACCCTGCAAGCCAACACAAAGCAAATCAAGAAAGGGAAAGAAATAAATCTGTTCCTCTGAGGTGGATAGTGCTTACTAGATTTCAGCCTTCCAAGCAGGTCTGCTGAATTTGAGGTAAGTGCACCTTTAAGCATACACACCTCAGTGCAAAAAGGTATGGTGAAAGAAGTCTCTCACTTCCTGTAGATTTCTTTAAATTCTGATCTGCTTGTATCATTTTCAGTGTTCACTGTAAATAACAGTGGCTCTAGCCAGCACCTAGGATCCCACCACCTGGCCCACACAGTTCCACATTCCCTGTAGAGAGTTACTGACTCTGACTCTGTACACCCTACCCAAGATGCAACACTGAATCTTTATCCAAAAAAATATCTGGGGGAAACACTGCAATTTTTCATATTCTTTTCCTGTGAATTCTTTTTCCTTCATGAAGCTACATGCCTCCTGAAGTTCATGGAGTGGCTGTCTCACCCAGTGAAAAGTTTACTAGGCATCCTTGAAAACACAGAAATGAAAGCTTTTGCCCTCTATTATGTGTGAGCCCATTATCTGTTTTAAGCAGTTAAATCCCATCACAAACTTTTAAGAGTAATCAAAAAATAACTCACTAAATATTACACAGTGGATAAATCAAAGCAATCTCCAAATATTTCTGGGATAAGATAGTAAATAAGCATTTATGCAAAGCAAAAATAGGTTTGGTCCCAACTAACCAAAAGGCTCAGAATTGAAAATTATCACTGCTTAGCAGCATTAATGTAAATTTAATTACTCATAATTATTTAATTTGCCTGTGGGACTCAAGATTGATTTCCACTTCTCTTTTTGCTTCTACTTCTGGAACATGAAAAGAAAACCTACTCTCAGACCAGCAGGGCCTGGGGGACCAGCAGAGCCAGGTTCACCAGGGCTGCCTCTCTTGCCTTCCTCACCACTAGGGCCAGGAGGGCCAGCAGGTCCAGCAGCACCCTATTTTGGACAAACAGAGAAAAAGAAATAATCAGATGCTGTATTGCAAATATTATCAGGCTTTTGATTGAAAAAACCTTCATATTTTGCCATACTTACAGGCTCACCCTTCATACCACTTTCTCCCTTGGCACCAGCAGGGCCTGGTTCACCCTAGAGTCCGAAACAAAAAGAGATGACAGAATTAGGCATCATTCCAAAAATTTCTCTTCTACCTGGAGAGCTTACTCATGAATCAAAAAATTCTTTTACCATCTAATGCCATGCCTCTCTCTATTGTGAAAATGGTCAATGAGCACAACTGTATTTTTGGCTTAAAAGGCACAAAACCAAACATGTCAAAGATGCTTAGAAGTGGCAGTATTGAACTGTGACACATTTAGGGCTGGTTCCTCTACTGAGGATGCCCTTTGAGGGCCTAGTTGTGAGATTGCTGCCACATCTCTCTCAATACTATCAGCATGGACACAGCTTCACAGTGACATAGTATTCTGAGTTGGAAGGGACCCACAAGGATCATCGAGTCCAACTACTCCTTGCAGTCAAAGGGAGTACAAAATGAACCTTTTCAGTCTCAGCATCTAAAGCAAGTAATGAGACACAGAAATTAACTACAATGGTCAATTACAGTGTAGCAAGAAAAAATGTCTGCATTATAACAAAAATGTACCCAGAGGAGAACTTTTACAACTGTGGACACTGTGTCCACTTTTCAAATGAAGACATGCAATATAGGAGGTCACTTACAACAAGTCCTCTAGCACCACTAGGACCAGCAGGGCCAGGAGGACCAAGAATACCACGGGGACCAGGAAGACCAGGAGCACCAGCAACACCAGGAAGACCCTGTCCAACAGAGGGGAAAAAATATATTATGAACCCATTGTCTTTTCTGCTGCATTAACTGAATTGGGGGTTTTTTAGATCAAGAAAATGTGAGTGTAGTTGTACTTACAGCTGCACCTTTAGCCCCTGGAAGACCATTAGCACCAGGGTTGCCCTGTTAAAAAAGATAACAATACTGGTTAATTCAGAATCAAAAGTGCACACATCTGACAACAGATAAAGTCTGGCAAGTTACTCACTGGAGGGCCAACAGGGCCACTGGAACCAGGAAGTCCAATCTCTCCTCTTGGACCAGCAGGACCAGTAGGACCAACATTACCAGCAGGTCCAATTTCACCCTGTTGGAGAGAAGGACAGAACTCTTTATCAGTGTACATAGCGTTATGGCAATAGTGAAGCAATCCTATATCAGCCTGGCATGAAGATAATCATATTTGTATATTCCCACTTCAGAGGCCAGGAAACCAAGCAGCTGAGAGCTTTTAATGGATTTTAAAAGCACTCAAGTTGGGATGTCTAGTTAGGCTTCATCTAAGTTAATGGCTAAGACAGAAAAAACAGATGCTTATCCAGAAGGTTGACCAAAAAAATCAGAATTAGAATTCCAGTCTCATTTACATCCATGTGCCTCCAGAACTGGCCTGAGGTGCCACAGTACATGAGACCCAATTGACCATTATCTTCCACTTTCAGATGCCATGGATGCAAAATGAAAAATTATGCCTGATCAGAGTGCTGTGAGATAGTGTCCAAAGTGGAGTAAATGACAGAAAAAAGGTTCTTGCTATTATTTTCAAAGGTTGTACTCCCTAAATCCACTACAAGAACCTAAGTATAATGATAAGTTCTCTTCAGCAGTTCAGAGTTCACCCTGGACACGTGGACAGTCTTCTCTTGAAACTACATGCTATAACCAAGCTTACATCTGCATTAGAGAAGACTTGATGGTTTCCAAAATCTTGCCTTTTGACAAGAATTACCAGAACGGGATCTCAATTTTTTCTCATCTTCCCTGCAGTTAAAAATAAATTTCTAGATCAAATTATTGGTCTAGAAAACAATACTTTATTTACTTCTAAAAGTGGATTAAATTTTGTCTGTAACACAGAATGACATGGATTTTGTGGCAAATGGTCAGCAAAATTTGTAAATATAGTATATGCAATACTGTTCCCTTAAATTCTCTGTCCTTCCTTGGACACTCAAAATATTGAGGCTCTTACCCAGGTAAAAAATGGTAGGATTTGAGCAATAAAGTCAGTAATATAAATTAAAGTCCACAAGAGCAAAATGCTACTGCCCTAAACCTGAAAAACTGTAATGCAATTTCTGCATTGTAATTTCAAGGACTTAGACTGGAAGTAGCCCAAGACTCAAATGCAGCTTCTTGGTCCTCCACTGTTTCTGTAAAGTGGTATTAACTGCTGCTTATCATGATTCATGTCACCCTTGGAAGGTGTATATAAGTGCACCACAGTGGAAGCTGTAAAAGGGTTATGTGTCTTCTTAAACCTGTTCAGCATCAATCTTCAGCTGTGAATTAAATACTGTATTTTAAATTAGCATTATGAATATCTGATGTTCTCCAAATACCAATCAGGATGAGGATGAACCCCTAGAGTAACTGATAAGAAAGTATCTTAGTTCATAGTGGGTGGGGCATTTTTTGCTGCCTAGAAACTCTGGTTAGTACATTTCACCTTCACTGGCAAATGTACCGGTAGATGCAGACGTTCATACCTTAGCACCAGGAGCACCTGGGAAGCCTGGAGGACCAGCAGCACCAATAGGGCCCTGGGAAATGAAAGGGAAGCAGTTGTGTAAAGGTATTCAGTGACAACAGAAACAGCTTGCTTGTTGAAGTAACCACATTAAAAAAATGCACATTTATTTATTCCACACATTACCACCTCAGAATATGAGCTGTCTTTTGCAGTTCAGACTGACAGATTTGGTTCACTACAAACAGTTAAAGCCAGGTCAATGCTTAAACAACATTTGCAGTGCAAATTAAGCAAGAATTGGTAAAACCTTGCCTTGAGGCCAAACACCTGAGAAAGAGCAAACAGAGGATGAGCAGAGGCAGGCATCTGCAAGGCAAGATGACTGATTCTACTATGTCTACCTGTTGCTGTGAGATTTACAACTACATTTGGACAAAGTTCCAACGTACCAGACATTACAGGAGTAGATACACTGATGGATTCATAGCCTTTATTTTTTAAGGCATACAAATAAAAAGGGATAGGTTTTCTTCAATTATTAATTAAATATCCAACTCATTAATTGACATTGGAAATTGATATCTACTTTTTTGTGAGCTAACATATTTCAATTAAAAATATTGGTAATAAAACTGCCTCACAAATCCAAGGTAATAAAACAGGCCAGCTGGTGTGACAAAGAGGAATTGGCTTCAGACATTTCATAACCTACTGTATTATAAAGGGGGTACCTGGAATTGTTGCCGGTTTTGCATAAGCAAAAAAAAAAGACCAAATGCTCTTTAGGATATGTTTGAAAGCACAAACTTCCAGAATTTTCATTGCAATGACTTTTTTACATTTTAAATTCCAAGTGGAAAGGAGGATAAAACATTTTCTGTTTCAGTTTTAAAAAATGAGTGTTAATAACTGCTTTGCATAATATTTATGGTACCATAACCTAAGTATGTGTAAAGTAACTTCAGCCTGGCACAGACACTGGGACATAATGCAATGCTGTGCCCATTGTGAATAACAACCTATGCAATCAGCAGCTTCAGAATATTTTTCCTATAGCAAATCAATTGCTTTCATTCAAAACTGTCTTCAGCTAAAATGTTTTGGTTCTACTACATCAAATTTTAGCTGTAAGATCTCCATTTGCCTGCAATTTAAATGCCCAATCACATATTTTTTAAATACTCCACATGGGAGAACTGAAGAGAAATTCACAGCCATGTTCACATTCTACTCTGTTAAAGCACAACAGGTGTTTGAAGTGACAAGGGGTATTAAAATCAACTTTGGCAAAACAGAACCAAGTACAGCTTCATCATAGACTCCATTTCTGAAGGTAGGAAGAAATACTATACTATTAACTGTTATTACTGTTGTTCTGGTGTATTCCTGATTTGTTTTACAGTTTCAAAACTATATCCTTGTACTCATATTTATGTAGCTGAGATAAATGAGGTTTCCTGATGTCAGGGGTATATTATGGCAACACTAACTCCTTTTAAATGGACAAATCTGCATTGGATTAGCTCTTATCAGGTTAGTTACTGTTTACCAGTCAGATCAGGAGAGTTGGATCTTCCAGGCCTTTCACACTAGCTCACAACTCATGTATCAGTGGTGAATGATAAAGGTTAGTGCCTGTTAGCCTGACAGGAAAATGCTGCAGGCGCAAAGCTGTGTCCTGTTGTGCATATATAATTTACAGGATGTATGTAATTACAGCCATCTGTAATGTGCATGGTATGTATCTGTTAAAAAGTAGAAAGTCTCTTTAGTTTTGGGATGGGAACTATTCTGTTAGACTGTTGCAAATGAGAATTCTGTGCATTGGGTGTTTCCCAGTGAAATGTGCTGGGAAACCTCATGAAATCACCACTGCCAGCAAGAGAATATTTGGTTCCTTTGAAATGGATGTGTTTAATATAAATCCTGAGGCTCTCATTATATTGTCTGCAAAGGGTTTCTGTTTCACTAATTCTCTTTGTGACGGTGTGATAAGCAACAAAGAACTGTGTTAAAAACATCAACACAATCAACTTCTTACAAGCCCAAGAAATCCTCTAAAGACAGGAAGAGAAGCACAAAGCCTAATGGAACCACACTGTCAAAAAGCAAGACTGAAACTTACAGCAGGTCCAGTGGGGCCAGTGCTACCATCACTTCCACGAGCACCCTGTGAGGAAAGAACATGATAAATAATTTGAAAAGAGAGCTGAATATCACAGAAAGCCACAGTAAGTGGCTGGTTCATGACAACAGACAGATGGAAAGCCACTTACAGCTGGTCCAGGAGCACCTACTCTTCCTCTCTCACCAGGGAGACCACGAGCACCCTGAAAGAAAAATTAAATTAACTCGTTTATATCTTTTCATTGAACATAGATACACAGATTTTTTTCCTCTGCTAAGTCATATTACTATTACATTAGAGTATCTGGGTATCTGGAGTGTCAATAATGATAAGCATTGAAGAAAATACTGGCTGAACTAAATCTATCAGATTGTAATTTCCCACAGCAGCACTGAATACTTACAGGTTGTCCTGGGGTACCATTTTCACCAGGGGCACCAGGCTCTCCCTATGAAGAAGAAAGTTTGGAGGCTTGAGTTACTTAAAGGATGCTTTGGACAGATAGATAACACTATCAGAGAGACTTTCAGCTTCTGAATCCCACTGTTTGTGTTTTCTGTAGCACTTTATAACATAGCACTGTCTGTGTTTCTGCATCATAGTATACAATAATAGCACCTCAAGTCCTGAGGGTGCAGAGACTGCCATTGTTCCTGCATATAGTGGAACACAGCCAGATGGAATAATTTTAGAAGGAGAGGACCAGAGGAAGTTGTTTCACTTGCTCAGCTTTCTTTACTCCCTTTCTTTATATTGACATTTACTCTGTAGTACTCACTTAAGAGATTGGACCTGGATAGTCAACTACCAATCCAGCTCAATCAGCAGCTGGTTTTTAGCTAGAGCAGAAGCAGAATGATGCTTTCTTTTGCCTTAGATTAAGGTGATGAAGTCCTCTCAAATGGCTTAAAATAAAGATCTGCCTCAGGTATTTTTAACTTAAGACCAACAATACTGAGTATTTGAGTAACAGCCATTAATACATGGCTCCTCTCCCTTTAGCATTGTATCCTCAACAGCCCTCTCCACAGGTCTAGGCTGGTTTGCAGTGACAAGACTTGTCCTAGAGTACTGGTATCCTGAATATACCTGAATGCACCTAGTCTTAAATGCTGCAAGGAGTGCAAGTTTTTGCCTTCATCACTGCTTTCAGCTCAGTTATATAATGAACAACCCTAATTTAATATGCAGGTGTTTTCCAGCATTCTTACTAGTAACTGTTCTACCGTTTACTTAATTGCTTTGTCTGCTTTAAATCTCCAATGACTGGACAGACTTTGCCATCTAAACTTTTTCTGAAGGTTAACAACTTGCAGTGATATTGAAGAATGCTAGGTTACAATTAAAAACCCTATAACCAGGTAGTGCTAAGCTCTTTGAAACAAGCAAGATGGAGAATTAATGTTCGAGTTTTTCATTGTTATGTTAGAAGTTTGTGAATACAAGTCTCCTGTGAATCAGTCAGGATTTCCTATAACACAATGCTGCAATAGTGAATTTTTCAAGAACACTATTAGGCACTGAGGTGGAATGGGAGAAGAAAAAAAAACTAAAAGAGAAAGAGTTTACCAGAGATGTTTCTAGACTATATTTCACAATATATCTTTAAGAGGTTTTTTTTAAGGCTAGTTTTCAAATGTGCACTAATATGAAAATGATAAAAAGAAAAAAGACTGTGAGGATCAAACAGCCTTAACTCAGAAAAGCACTGCATCTATCCAGATTTTTAGCAGAAAGCCTTACACTGACCATGTGTCTCACACAATAGTTTTGTAGAAAAATGAAATGTTGTCATTTTAACATGCTTTAAAAAAATCACACCCACGTGCAGGATACAATCCAGAGAAGAGGAGAGATAGCAAAATCAGTCTGAAGTGCTGCGGAACAGTCAATCATTAAGAGCCCAATTCTGCAGCCTTTATACACTGAAAGCAGTAACTTGCTTATGGCTGGACTGAGGGCTCAAGAATAAGGCCCCAGGAATGTTTTCTCATGACAAAGTGTGTGTATTTGTTCTACATGGATCCACTGGCTTCTAGATTATTGCAGCTGGGCAATGTTCAGTAGCAACTGAACTGACTGATTGGATGGGACTTCACGTCTTTTGCTAGAAAGAGCTACAAATGCATTCTACATTTTCAGATTTCATCTTTACCTTGGTGCCAGGAGTACCGGGCTGTCCCTTTTGACCATCCAGACCATTGTGTCCCTATATTGAGTAGAGAAATAAATATTGATACATATTTTCTCTCAAATGGCTACATGCAAATCCTTCCTTTCACACAAAATTATTTCCTAATATAATCTTCTGATTTTTCAGAAATAATTAGTCTTTCATATCAGGCAATATTAAAAACTTCAAAGAGGTTCATGCACTCTTCACTTTCAGAGGATTTCCAGGGCTCTTCAGTATGCTGCAGCATTATTAGTCTTAAATATGCAGGGAAAAGTATGCATGTACTCACCCTAATTCCCTTAAAGCCAGGCAGACCAGGAGTTCCAGGGAAACCACGAGCACCCTGTAAACACACAGTGCATGAGTGATTGTCTCTCGTATTATACAGTGCAGTTAAAAGGAAAGATCATGAGTAAGTCTTTCAATACAATTAACAAGTAGATTTGGGTCATTATCATTCAAATAAGGAATAGAATCCAGATCCTAACCTCTCAGAACCAGACTTACTTCAAGACTAACAGTAATCAACCTGATTTTTCCAGTTCTGAACCTCAGAAATTTCATGCATTACCATGTGATAGCACAGCTTTTTGAACTTTCTCTGCCATGGTGCCTGCTTACCAGCTCCTGTGTAACTCCTCACTATGCCACTTCTGTTACTCATTGCATTATATATACCCGTTTAGTGGGAATAGGGCAGGGAAACAAAACAAAACCATAACTATATGATATCCCTGCAGGTAAGGACTGAAATTGTATTAATCCATATCAGGAATATTACTAGATCGTTAATGTGGTGAAATTCAGAAAGGTTATTAGGTTTCATTAACTAGTGAACTGGTTTGTACCATATTCAGTGGATCACTACATACCTGAGGGCCAGCAACACCCCTCTCACCAGGTCTTCCAGGTTTGCCAGGGTGACCCTAAAAAATGCAATAAGGATGCACTAAGGAGGAAAGCTTTTCTAAAATAACAACACAAACCATTAAGAAAAAAGAATATACATTGGCAAGGCTTCTCTTTCTCTATAAATACAGGGAGACTGTTAACTTTCAAGTTTTCTTCTCCCTGTATTCAGGAAGTTAAATAATGTATCTGGAGTGGTTTGGAAGTTATCTGATTTTCTGTACATTTCCAACCTACGGCATCTCTTGTACCGAAAAATAATTAATTCAGGGGCTTATTTATTTAACAATGTAAAAAATATGGTCAATAGAACTCTAAGCTTAACAATAACCTGGTTGTTAGACTTGAATCACCACCCCAAAAGAGATGAGAAACATTTAATAACAACTTACGTCTTCACCAGCCTTTCCCGGAGGACCAGGGGGACCACGAGGACCCTGGGGACCCTGTTAAAAACAGATGGAGGATTACTTAAAGCATCATTCTTCCCATACATCTTCCCTCTGTTTTCTGACTCGAGTTGGGATGTAGCTGGAGACTAATTGACTTTGCACTTTATTATTCCAATTGGAGAGAGTCTGAATCTGAGTGTTCAGTTCTGTCCCTGTAACAGGATCAAGCAGGAGTATCCAAACATTCAAAGAAGTGCATATGGGTAGGAGAAAGGGGTCTAAGCATTACAAGCCTACTTTGATGTGCTATTCCAGCGTCTGTACGTGAAACCCGTACTTACTGTTTGACCAGGTTCACCAGGCTCACCAGGAAGGCCTTGGAAACCGGGAGGACCCTAGAAAATGAGGGAGATATTTTCAGTTTCCAAACAAGATAATTTGTGATTTTACAGATATGTCCACGTCAGTAGGAGAGATAAGACTGTACTCACAGGGGGTCCAGATGCTCCAGGTGGGCCTCTGGGTCCCATTAAACCCTAGGGAAGAAAAATTACAAAACCTTTTTAAAAAGTCACAATTATATAAAACTTATCTATAACACCAATTCTCAGCATTCCTAAATTACTGGTTAGCATCACAGTTTTCATTGTGCAATGTTCAAATGAAATTAGAGCAAGTTAAGAGATCTGCGTGAATTTGCACAGGCAGTCCAAGTGCAAACATCTTCCAATGGCAACAAACCAGCACAGAATCCAGTGTGATGGTTAGGAAAGAACCATTAAGGCTGTGAACTTTATTATTAGATTTCTTAATCTATTCAAGCTTGTTAGTAAGTGAACTGGTTCATTCTTTTGTGAATTCTTCCCTCTACCCTGTCTGTGCAGAAACATCCAGAGTTTAAAGATGAGGGTCATAATGCATTATGAAAGGCTCTTATACATATTATGTACACATCTGTTTTCAAGAATGATCTACATCTATCTAAATATTTCATTGCTTTCTGGTTTTGATTATATTTTCTTCATTTCACTTGCAAAATAAGTCACTAATATACTCTCCTTGACATTATTTCGAATTTACATACACCTTGAAAAAACAGGGTCAGAAAATCACTTCTAAAAAGGAAATTTCTGTAGACTAGTGCTCTCTCTTAACAGTTTAAGATTTTAAGATTTACTAAGCAAGCAAACAATTGCGAACCAAAATTTAACTTGGACTTGTACAGTCCAAACAAATTATTTAGGAGATGTTTCAACAGAAATAATTATGTTTTAAATTGGTTTTAAAACTTTTTTGGAAAGTCTTTTAGATTTTCTCATTACAAGATTAAAGTCATATACCAACTTTTCAATGGCTTATGCAGCTTTCGCATAAGACTGAATACCTTTCATAAAGAGGAATAAATGCACATTAATTCCAGGCATTTACTCATGAAAGTTAAAGCAATGTTGTGGATATGAAAATATGCAGTAGTTCTAGGAAAAGTAACTGTTTTTAGACAGTCTGAATCATATGTGCTGCATAAATCCTGTTAATTTCGTCACAACTCATATTCTATAACTATTTTTCCCTTCCCAATCTTTTACATATTTTTTGTGAAACTTAAAACTTCCTCAGAATAGGTAGATTCTACTGCTGTTTCTGTCAAATGAACCTAACTCAAAAATTGCAACTTAGAAATTGTGACACCTCAAATAAATCCTCATCTACATTTTCCGACTAATCGTCCGACACTGAGAGCAGAACTTGATTTAAGGTACTCCTATTTTCCTATATTTCATAACTAAATGGATGCCAAAGTATTTTCCAAAATCCCTGTAATATTAAGAGTATTTTTGGAAGTGGAGACAAGCACTTGACCAAGAATAACCCAGGTCATCCTTCATCCTGCTGCTCACCCATCAGATGCACTGCCTGTGACGTTAGCGTGTGTGGTGAATTTAACCCATATTCTGCTATCTGTGTACAATGAAAATATTTGCTAACGTAAGGAAGGGTTAGAAATTCCTATGGAGAGGCAATAGACCCCTTAAGTTCCATTTGTTCATAGTATACAGTGAGCTGTATTCTGAGTCCTCCTCAGAATAGCCTTACAGTACCAAGTACTAACATTCAGATGTTGAGAGCCAAATGTGTTGGCCCATTTCCTAAAAAAGCTGTGCAAGCCAAGGATATCAAAAGAGTTGTACAGCCATGGAGGAAATCATCACCAAACGGAGCCAAGATGCTGAGTTACTTTTTAGGCCTGTGTCTGCTTTAGAAAGCAGCTTTACAGTTAATCTCATTCATAAAACACAACTTTCTGTCTCAATATGGGTAAAGTAATAAAATATCAAAGTACATGTGTTATATAACATCAGATTATGAGACTGATTCATTGACTCATAAAAGTGTGGTCAACAGAGTTAAAGACAAGACCCAGCAGTGCTACACTGGAGATGAATGTACAGATCCAAGACCACATTTCAAGTCCTAAGACTATTTAAAACACTTTATACCATCATAAATTGAAGGATCAGTTTCCAGTCTGAGTCACTAATTTTAACACTATTTTTTTCATTAATACAGGTGAATTAGTGTCAAAGGAAAATCCTAAACACATTATTCATGCGAGTTACCAAGTGCTATGTCATATACCTACCATAGGTCCTGGGCCAAAATCTGCTGCTTTAGATGGATCATATTGGGCAGCGAAGTTCTGTAGGTAATAAAAAGGTTGAAATCAAAATATTAAACATTTTACTTTAAAAAGTATTTTTAATCAACATTCTACAGGTAAATATCATCTGATTTGTTATACTTGCTATGGGGTTTGTTAAAGCAGCATCTATATAACTCAGTAAATACACTCCTATTATAATTACATTTCTATTCACTTGTTTTCAAAAAGACTTGATTTTACTGACAAGGCCCTTTCAAGCCTACATATCTCTGCAGAAGTGATAGAGAGGCATTGCAATAGTGTGAACTGAAAATCAGGAATGTAAATTCAGTGCTCATTTAAAATTGAAAACTTTCTTGAAACTCTCAAATTATTCTGCCTAATTTCCAATGAGGGAAGTTAAGCAAAGCAGTGAAAAAATATGTATAAGTAAAATTCATGTACCAGCCCTGAGTAACTATTGCATGAAGTGGGCCCTTCAGCTTCAGAAACATCTGAGGAACACGCAGACTCAGAAACACTGCAATGGATTTTTGGTATTTTATCAAAATGGAAAAAGGTTCTCCACAACACAATCAAAAACCCTTTTCTTGCTTGTTTTATTAACATATTAAAATAAGAAAAATTAATGAAAACAGTTTGATATTTGCAACCGGCAAAATAAACTATTGCTGTTCACACTGAAATCAAAAGAGTATTCTTCCATGCAGAAGGACTTACTAAACTTGATCAATACAACACTGTCTATGTCTTCATGCTCTCCCTGTGCAAGCTAATGTCAAGCAAAGAGTTAAATCCAGCACTCTGCAGAGGATGCATGATGGACACTTGTGCACCAAGTGTGTACGCAACAGCCCATTTACAGTTCTGCAGCATGAATACAGATAAAAAGAAAAAACTCTAATGTACGATAGTCTAAAATTCTACAGAACTTTCAATTGATTTTTTGCTTAAGGAATCATCTTTTTCAGCTTATTCCAATACAGTTGCTGTCTCTTGAATCCAACCACAAAGCTTTCTTTTCCCCATCTACTTAACAGCACCGGTTTCATTTAGTTGATTCCTAATCCATACACATTACTGCTGTGTAAATTTAATGCTAAATAACAGGGTTGATTTGCTCTTCTTCCTAAGACCCTGTTGAATACAGAATCCAAATCTTCCATGGAATATATACACCCCAAGGACAGTTTCATTGGAACTGGGACCATCAATTTCTTATGGCTCGCAAGATAAGGTTTCTTCCACTCTTCAATTAAACAACAGTGTTTTCCAGAAGATATAAATTTCATCTTGGTCACAAAGCATGGCTTGTGAGTTCTGGTAATAGAAAGTTTGGATGCCTTACTCCGCCAAGACCTGGAGGACCAGGGGGCCCTGGAGGACCTGGCAGACCATCTTCACCATCTCTGCCTGGTGGACCTGGTGGACCCTAGAGTTAAAAAGAGAATTATACAGTGAAAATTAGAAGTGGCTGAAGAAATCTCTGATGTAGTAACGTCACTAACAACCAGGCACCCACAGCACACCCTACAGCAGTGCTGTATATGCAGGGTTAAGCATTTCAATAAATGTTGAGAAAATAAGCATAGTCTGATTTTATGTTACCTTGCATCAGATACATACTGGAGTTTCATATTTGAGAGGATTTATAGGGGCAAGATTGGATTTCTGCTACCAAAGCATTGTCTCCAAACTGGGGAGTTTCATCTTAAGTGACAAACTTTGGACCTAGGAACTCCAAGTGACTCATGTGGACCCACACAGCCTGTTAGATCCTTAGAGCCTAAAATTTTACCCACTGAGGATTAGAAAAGGTCAACCTTACTGATACGAATTAACATGAATCCAGAGTTAGTCCAACGCCAGTTTTTAATCAGTATAGACTATTTGCTGGTACAATTGCAAATCCAATTAAAATTAAGCAGTGCTCTTCTACAGATTTTTGATACTGTCCCTCTCCTACCACTGTCAGAACTTCTTTTACAACAGGTTGAAATAATCTGTGTTCAGTTCAGTAACATTTGTCCTTACACTCTTTCATCCTCAGTACACAAAGGTGGCCAAGTTTTGGCATCGTGGTAATTGATGTGAGGTATTTAATTTTTTGAGTATTTTGGACCCAGTTCAGTACTAAATGAAATCCATAATAAATGGATTTCTAAAGGAGCAAAATCAGGCTTGTTGCCTTCAGAACAAAGAAAGCATCTAGTTTCATTAAACGAATTTAGTTAGTGGCAGCCCAAAACAAATATCCAGCTGACCACACAGATACAGTCCTTCTAATAGTTTCCACTACATTTGTCAGCATACTATGATCTCAGAAATCTTCAGCAGCTCCCTCATCAGTACTATGGCATTTTCATTTTCAAAAGATACAAAAAAAGACACATAACTACACACAACCCAGATAAATATGTGAATTTCAGAATACCACTTTACAAAAAGCAGCGGTGATGCAGAAGCAAACCAAAAAAGCAGATATCAGCAATATGAATGAATACTACAATTAAATTATTCAACTGTCCTTATTTATGGTTACTTTTACAGTAGAGCCTTTAGCAGTATAACATCCACTTTAACTGGCAGAAGCTAGATAACAAATGCCCAGCTGCCAAGAAAAGAGCTTTTCCAAAACATCATTGGAGGCACAGGTAATGAACGACCCTCAAAACTGGCTTAGTCTATTCAGGTTTTATGTAGAGAGCTTATCCATACACCATATTGTTCAAAGATTTCATCTTTACATGTCAACTTTTCCCTCTGCATTTCTATGCATTATTTCCACTGTGAGCAGCTGGAAAAATGTTTTTCAAATCATCACTTGAAAAGCTAGGCTGCCCTATGATTTCAACCACATCTCTTCAGGCACAATGACCATAATTAGGCTGATGAAGTATTTCCAGGGCAGAATTTGGTACATAGGTAACTTAGTCTCTTTTTTTAATGAAATTGTACCTGCAAGCTTCTATGGGTAGAATAATTTAATCTCACAGCAATGCTTAAACTTAGTTTTTTCCTACTGGTCTTCCAACAGCTACTGTTCAAAGATCACAAGTAGGTGTCAATCTAATTCCTTACCCTTTCTCCCTGTGGCCCTTTGTCTCCTCTAGGGCCCTGCCGAAAGAAAATAACACTTAATGAGTTACCATGGACACTTTCGAGGACAATACAGGAAAAGAGATACATTAAGAATAATTAGTGTTCATTAAAAAGGAAAAGAAGGCTGCATGTACAGGTCCAGCAGCTATTTTCCACAGACAGCTTATTTTTGTCTGCAATAATCTACTGGAAATCGATTAGCCACTGCCACAATTGTGTGAATTAAACTGCCACTGCACAGACCACTGAAGTACTTGCCAAACTGGGTTGTTTTCTACTAAATAACTAGTTCTAATTTAACTGCAGTAACTTTTAGAAATAATACAGAATCTATTTAGCCTTTTAGACCTGTATGGATATTGCTGTACTATTCAATCCATGTAAATCTTTCCAAAGGAACTCTATTTAAATAGGAATCATGCCATTCAGGTCTTGGCAGGCTTAGTTCTGCTCATAGGTAAAGCACCTTTAATTCAATATTTGAATTTATCCTGGTGTTAAGATGCAGCATTGACTGTTCTCTCCTCTTTACTACCTATTCCTCTCAGCACTACAACTATTTTCAGAGAACACTGAAAATAATCAGTGTAGTCAATTTTCCTTTCATCCAATATTCAACAAAATATTAATCTGCTGAAGACTACCTGATATCATCTTCATTTACACACAAGGAAAATAAAAATGCTTACCTTCCGCCCTGCAGGTGCCTGGAAAAAAATAAAGAAGAGAATTAAAAAAAAAAAAAAGTTACAGTTTCTCCCAGTATTTTAAACTAAAATAATGCATAAACTTAGACCCATCTTCTCACATAACTATACTTTTCCTCAATACAGTATATTTAACTATGCCCTATGATTTAAAATTACTTTGAAGGCTAGTTATATATAGCAAAGATGCATGTAACTATATTAAAATGTTGTGTTGAGGACTGACAATTTTAGAGCTGTTACAGCCTAAAATATTGGAAATTTAAAAAAAAAAAAAGTCACACCTGAGCTCTTTCATAATCCTACTGTGCAATGAAATTTAGACTGTAAAACTGGCTTTAAAGTAGAGCAATCTCCAATCCATACTGCCAGGTACAATGTCCAAAGAGCACTGCTCCGTTACTTTCTCCTCATGGTCTCTACACCTATGAAGGCAGTCTCTTAAAAAGGCCGTCCCACTTGTGAAATTGGGGTGGGTACCTTTCCAGGCAGTGCTTTCAGGATTTAATCACCACTTTTCCATGACCATCTTGGGAATGAATGTTAGAAAATAATACTGCCACAAGAAGCGAAGCCTAGCCCGTTAATTGGAGTGTTACATATTAGATAAAAAAAATTATACTGACCTCACTCACATCTGCAAACAGAAAGGAAAGAAAAGAGAGTAATTAGAGCAGGGATTCAAATATTTTACAAGTTTTAAATTTTAAACTTGCTTTTAATTCAATATGAAATTTTGTTGATTTTCTTAATGCAATAAACATTTTCTTGATGTAATTTCTTACTTTTAAGATGATTATCTTAGATTGGAAAGACTCACAGGCGAAATTGCCACGTATTTCAAATTCAAAATGAACTTGCTAATGAAATCAAGACAAGTAATATGGCTGATAGAGTAAAAAGGCAGATATCAACTATAAACCTGCTCTAAACATGTTTAAACACACCTCCATAGAAAAACCCCCACACCTATTTATTATCATAAGTGTTCATGCAAGAGATTAATAAACCCAGGCAGACTGACATGTGTGAAGATATTAAATTGTAGGAGTAACCTGAAATTTTAATATAAATGGCCCAATCCCACTTTTTACGGGGAATGGTTCTAGCCAAACATCCCTGTTTCCACGTTTTTCTGTAAAACTGTGTAACGGGGATGCATATAACTATCTCTGTATGTTATGTACTGCTAAGTGTGAGTAAGCTCTTTTTTACTAGTTGGAGATACAAATTTTCTGAGTTTCTTAATTTCAAGAAATTAAAAATCTATTTTGTCTCAAATTCACCATAGTAAAAGAGTCTCACATCACACTTAACTGCCAGCAATTTAACAGTACCACTAACTAACAGGCTGTTGGATGTTTTTCCACGACGTGTCACTTTGGCAATGTATGAGCACACCAAATTCCGATGATTCGTGCAGTCCAGAAAAAGGTAACAGTGCTGAAACGCTGAAACCACTGGAATTCCGCCGCAATACACACAGACTGCCTGTGCTAACCCAACATAAAACCAAAGCCAGTACTGCCCCCAGGTGCCGGTGACAATCACGCCCACCCAAATTCCCTGCGGCAAGCGCGGGGTGGTCCCGTTCGGGGACCGCCACACGAACCGCTCCGTCTCCTTTGCGAATGCCGGGGTCGGGCGGATGTCCCCAGGATGCCGCTCCAGAACGGCCCCTCCGCTGCCCCCCGCCCCGGCGAGGGCGACCCTGGAGGGGTCTTCCTGGGGGCTCCCAGAGCCAGGAGCAGGCAGCGCACGGCTGCTCCCTCCCTCCTCCGCCCTGGAACGGGGCCAAACCCTGGGTCAAAGCCACGGTGGCCAGGGGCTCGGAGGGTCCTTCACAGGTCGCTGCCTCGCAGCAAGGCTCCGCTTCGCCCCCAGCTGAGTGGCGGGGCGCGTTTCCCTCCAATCCCAGTGTGTGGGGTGTGTGTGGGGTGTGTGTGTGGGGGAGCGGGGGTGTGTGTGCGCTTCGCTCACCGCGACGAGGGGGCACTACATCCTCATCCAGCGAGAGGCTGAGAGCTGCACTGCGCCCTCGGGGAGCCCCGCTCCCTTTTCGCACTTAGCGCGGAGCACTGTTCGGTCCCTGACTCCCTCCTCCTGCCCCACACGGTCCTCCCCTCCCCGGAACCCGNCCCGAGCGGCCCGCAGGGGGCGCCCCGCGCGCGGAGCGGGAGCGGGCCCCGCTGGGAGCCCCTCGCAGCGGGGGCAGGGACGGACGAGCCGCTGCTCTCCCGCTCCCCGCTTCGGAAAGCGCGCCTGAAGTCGCACAGAACTGCAGCCTGGGTTATTCCGCTCGCCGCAAGCACTCTCCTCCCAGCCCGCATCT
>VZRS01009965.1:196395-278996 GCA_013398055.1 Ifrita kowaldi | reverse complement strand
ATGGGGATCTCGTTGGCCATTTGCCATCTTTTTCTGTGGGAAAGAAAGAATCTAGATTCTGATCTGGGACGGAGGTGGCAGTTTATGAGCTGGTCTCTATCGCTTGGGAAGCGGCAACTCCCCGCAGACTGCCGTGCGTGGGGCGGGCGCCGGGACAAAGCACAGAGCGCAGAGCCGGACAGCCACCCCTGCCACCACCCCTGCCACAAACAAGCGGAAAGCACTTACGTTGGCCTGTTGCTAGGTATGAAGTTACTGCGAGCAGCAACCAAATCCGTGTATCCACAAAGCTGAGCATGTCTAGTTGCAAGACATGCAGACTCCTTGTGGTGCCGAGTCGGTTGGTTAGCTACCGCCTGTGGGACGCAGGCATACAGTCTCGAGGAGTAACTCCAACCTTAGCAGAAACCTGCTGCCCGGGACGCTAAATTAACCCAGCCCCGGTCCGCCCTACTTATACCGCAGGAGGGTCCCGGCGCCGCCCCGGCTGTCACGTGCCCCGTGTCTCCAGCCCTCCACAGCAGCCTTGGCAGCGGCAGCGGCGGGGGGGCGGCGATGCTAAATTGGTTCCATGCTTTGAGGACGTGGACACTGAGGCTTTCGGAAGGAAAATCTGAGTCGTCGTCTCTTTTTTTTTTTTTTTTTTTTTTTTTTNTTTTTCCTTTTCTTTCATTTTTTTCCCCTATCCCTCAGCCGTCCCACGCCCCTCTCGCCCCGCTTTTGTGGGAGTGCGGCCGGGAGCCTCGCCGGGCAGCCGGCTGGCAGCGCCCCGACGGCGTTCAAAGCGGGAGCTGTCCAGGGCCTGCGGCGCCTCCCGCCCCGCGGGGAAGCGGCCGGGGCAGCCGGGAGGAGGCTGAATCTCAGCTCAACCTCTCTCCGCAGTCCCGCTGCAACCAAAGGCAAAAGGCGACGCTCTCCCCATCCCCTAGCACGACCCTTCTAGCACGGTCACTCCGGTCCCGCGCCCCTGGCGTTTCCCCGCGGACAGCGAGTGCCAGGGACACGGATAGCCCCTCAGCCCGCCCGCAGCCCGCGGCGGAGCCCGTTCGCGTCCCGGCGGTTCGCTCTCCCCGGGGAAGCATCTCCGGCCAGAGCCCTGCCAGTCTCCCCTCCCAGCTTCGCGGCCACTGGGGCAGTGTGTGTGTGCGAGGGGAGCCCGGGGTGCCCCGCAGCCACCGCCCCGAGCGCTCCCCGCCTCCCGGCCCGCTGAACGGGACTCTCCGGGTGCAGGGAGGAGGATGGGCACTCCCGGCAGCTCCCCTTCGCCCACCCAGCTGAGGGAAAGCTGGCGGGCTAGCCTGCCACGTCTGCCCGGCAGACGGCTTCTCCCTTCCCAGGGGAGGGGGCCGGCGTGGGTGTGAGAGGAGCTGCCCGCGCTGTGCCCCCGAGGGCCGGCGGCGCCGGGCCGCCCCTCGCGGCGGGCAGCGCCGCCCCATCGTTCCTCTGCCCCGGGACCGGGGTCGGGGCTGCAGTCACTTGGGGTCGCCCATCGCGGCCCCCGCGGCTGCGGGGAGCTGACGTGGTGCCTCCGGCCAGGCCAAGCAGCAGCCGCGGCCAGCCCCCCTCCCCGCCCAGGGGCTCTTCCAAGGCGGGCAGCCGCCCCCTCCCAAGCCCCCTCCGCTCGCCGAAGGGAGTCCCGGGCAGAGGTAATGGCGAAGGCAAACAGCAGCCCCGCCTCAGGGTGGGGGGGACCTCTCCGGAGCGGAAAAGCCGAGGGGAGCGCCCGTCCTCTCTCCCTTTCCCTCCCCCAGCCGCGGGCCGCCGAGCAGGCGGATCTTGCCCAGGCACAGCAGCGAGCCGCCACAGCCTAAGGGAGAGCCGCGGCGGAGGGCGCCGCAGGGTTCCCGACAGCGGGTTGGCACCGCCTCCTGACCACCCCGCAGCCAAGAGGGTCATCTTGCCCTCAGCCTGTCTTAGGGGAAGTGCCGGGCGTGTATCCAGCCCCTATTTATCAGCTGCCTTCGGGGGAACGTGTACAGAAAGCATGGGAAAGATGGGTCGTGCATGTGCACCTGAGCGGGGACCCTACAGGGATTGTGTCTCAGGGGCACTGCCAGCACCGAAAGCGGCATCCCTGTGCCACGCATCCACACGTGTCCGGGCGAGCCAGCCTTTCCCAGCTGGACAGCCTGCCTGAAGCTGCCTCCGCGGACAGTACAGTCCCTCGCTGTCAAGAGTCCGGATGCAATGGAAAAGCCTGCAGTTTGGATAGGAAAATCCACAGCATTAGGAAAAGGTGATCCAACGAAGTGTGTCTGACCACAAAATAGTAGCACAACAAATGATGTGATTGAAACATCGTAATAAAAGTATATGGCATAAACGGTACTTGAGTATTCTTTCAGATTATCTTTCATGTGAATGGTATCAAATTAGACCAAGAAGGATTTTAAATTACTCTGGACAGTGAAGATAACTGCTTGAAAGTTTATATCAGCATAAACCTAAAGTAGCTCAGTGAGCTTCAAACAAGTTAAAATAATAAATAAATTAGACCCAAAGCACTGTGGCTCAAGTCCAGGTATTTCCTGACACCACTTTCAGTGAACGGTTTGGTTTTTTCCAAACTTGTTCCTTGAAATCAATCAAGGACTCTTGACTCTGCAGCCAGTTTTTCTTCATTTTGACTCTGCTGCATCAGCAGAACAGTTACAGACTAATTAGAATAGTAATTAGACACTTCTGAGACAAACTTGTTCTAATTGCGTATGTATAAACGTATTTCATGCACATTTTCAATAAATGATAGCCCTTTTCTATTAGTGAAATACTAGAAGGAGCAAGGATGCAGACACATGTATCCTGACCAAATCAAACTAAGCCACTATTCCCATCCATCCTACCCACAAAGTCACACAGGAAGGACAAGCCCCCAACCCAAAGAATGGAAAACCTCTGCAAAGACGTGGATTTTCAACTACCATGTCTCCCATAGAGCAGGTGGCTGAGGGAGACATGGAGCCAGAAGTTCAGCAACACACAAAAGCAGTTGAGATGGTATGAGACTCCTCAGGCTTCCAAAGAGATGAATTCTAGGTATGCTCCAGCCGTTTCAGGATTGGTGCATATGGATAGAAAAAAAAGAGATGCAGAAGAATACTTCATTGATATGGCTCTTTTCCCATGTTAGTCTCTTTTTAGCAACCCACCATGCTGAAAAATCCATAGCTGAAATTGTCTAGGACTGACAGCTTTCACGCAACAGTCCCAGATATGTACCTGACCTTCCGAACCTATGGAGTCCTTGGCCATTTTCTTCACTTTGAGTTGTCCGATGTCTTTGTATTTCAAGGAAAGATGAGGAAGGAAAGAGAGGGATCTCTTTTCCCTCTAGGATCAGCAGTAATTCAAGCCACACCAAATGATTTTAGGGTAAGTGACAAAAGGCCTATTAAGCTGACCTTCCTGCAGGGTATCCCTTTCATACAGACACTGTCACAGTTTCTGTTGTGAAGACAGGGTTATCTTCTCTACCTATCAGATAATGCTTATCTTCTCTACCTAAGCATGCAAAAATAATCTTAGAAACCTGGGGGAAAGAAGAAAAAGTATTTTCTTAAAAAGGTATGCCTAGTGACTTTGGTTCTATAGTGTGAAGTCAGCAGTACTTTTTCCATAAAGTACAATTATTGCAAATGGTTGCATGCAAATATCATTATTAGTACACGTACTTCTGAAGTAACAGAAGTAACATGAAAGCTTTTGGAGCCATTAGCATACCAGAATTGATTTGATCAGCTAGCTTAAACAAGTAAACATCTAAGAATTCTTTTTCCCTTTGGATCATACCTGTTTAAAGGAACTATTTCACACTAAAGCCAGTAATGCCTATGGCACAATTTAAATTGAAACTTTCATGATAATAAAAAAATCCTCTGCAAAATTTGCTGTTAGGGCAGGCTTTAAAAGAGAGGAGTTTCCAGGCGATGTCAACCCAGATTTATTTGTCATTGTTTTGAAAAATCATTAGAATACAGACCAAAAAAATATGAAAACTGTAACATTTGTTCAGATAAGGGATGCATGCCCAACCATATAGCAGTAATGGGTGAGCAAAAAAGGTACCTAAGGGAAGTAGTTTCCCAGTGAGACTACTTCTAGTACGGAGGCTGGTTCAGTGACATGATCTGGCTTCAGTCTTCCTTTTGTAGTATACATGGATACATGAGGGTGTCTATGATTTAATGCAGCAGTAAGTGGAACCTTTGGATAGTTTTTGCTTGATGTCTGCGGTGCAGACATATCATCTTTCTTAGAGCCATCTTTAATAGAATTTTTTATGATTCTGAACTTCACATTTCAGCTTGGTTATCTTGCATTAACAAGGAGACTAGTACTTTGTCAGTGGAGAAAATATGGCAGTGGTACCAGATATCTCCCTCACCACTGCTCATTGTGTCATGCTTGCTGTTTTCTTCTTGACTGCTTAGTTTAAAAAAAACCAGAAAAAACACAAAAACGAAACAAACCCAAACAAACAAAACAAAACAAAACAAACAAAAAAAGAAAAACAAAAAAAAGGTTGTGCTGTGCTCTTACAGAAAATCCTGAGGAGAGACAAGATACTGCAAGTAACTTCCAGCAGTCTTCTGTACCCTGTGTTGAAGAGCTGGGTGTGCTAAGGCTCCTGTGGCCAGTCCTACTGTTCCCATATAGGACTAAAGGTACACATAGATCTAAGAGCATGGCACAGGTACACGAGGTCATGACTTGGCTGCTCCATGGATCGTGATTTAGATGGAGTTCATAGGGTGCCCGTAAATGGTAAGGAAGCATGAACATAGTTCTTTGTGCAAACAACTCATAACCATTGACTTCTAATACTTCTTTGATATTTTCAGACAGTTCTTTTAGGATTATTTAAAGTGGCTTTTGAGAGGTACTCCAGCAAACTGACTTTTAATGGGAAATAAACAGGTTCTATGTGAACAGCTATGGTAGCTGCTTCATTTAGTTTCTGTTCCCCAGTGGCTGTCTAGTGTCTGAAATAAATCATCATCCATTATCCTCAGCAGGATTAATGGTCATGAATTCTCAAAAAGGAGCAACTGATAGGCAGCCCTTGGGGGAGTGCTGTTAGAGGGATCAGTAGACAAATTTAATGGAAAACTTTCCTCAATTATATTTAAGCAAAAGCAAACAAGAGGATGACTTAAGGCTGCTTTACTGAAACTGAGATGTCTAGTTATTCTTCTCAAAAGGGGTAAACCTCCACAGCAGAAGTCAGTGAGCTTTCTGGGTGGTGTTTAACTTATTTAAAGTATATATCCTTTTTTCCTGTTTTTTTTTCTTATTTTTTTCTTCAAAGGTTACATACTTAGGGATTGAAGAGGTCAAAACAAAGGCCTAGTTCACCTATTGATGGAAGGCTCAGTTGGTTGTTACTGGAGCCAAACCAATTTATCATGTTCAAATAAATTCAGGACACATTGACCTCTTTTCATGTTATAATCAACTCAATCTATTGCTCTGTTACACTGAAAGACATCCAATAAAATAATGAAATTATTAATGCTAACTTACTTTATATCTGAAAGCTAATTTTAAAACTTAATTTTTTTTAACATCATTTGAACTTCACCTCTAATTCATTTAGTAAAGCTCTAAACCTGCACGTCTGTTATAAACATCCTTCCACACTGTCTCTGATTCTGTTCTCACTCAGATAATACACTCTGGAAACTCACACTGACTTCAGCAATAGCAGAGCCAGGCCAATATTCACTATAGTTGTGTATCTCACAAGTATTTAGGCCATATCACAGAATTTTTTAGTTAAAAAATAAAAAAAAAATCAGCTTTAATCATCCAATTGGTTTTTTCCCCTGTTCTATCTGTCAGACTTACAATTTTGACTTAAGGAAATCAAAATTCTCCACTAAAAGAGAAGGTGAGATGAAATGAAACCGGGTGGTCCTTTGAGATGCTCATCAATCTCAGTGAATTCCAGTAAAGAAAATTAACATAGTGCTGGTGAGAATAATTTCTCTGTATGAACACACATTAATGGGTGTGTGTAGACAGACTCTAAATAAGTTAGTGATGTGGCAAAGAGTTCTGGTATACCAAGCAAGAATATTGCTGAAATGGGGATCAAATCACAGTATTAAAAGGTTCCATTGCATCTTTATGGAATTGACATCTACAGAGCCTCAGCTCCTGGGAACTTCCAGGATTTTCTGTATGAGAGAAAACAAAAATGCAGTGAATATCACTTGTAGAGGATCAGTTTAGATCCATTCCTTTACATTCTCGACAGGCTTGGGAACGATAAGAACTCAGAAGTCCATGCATCAAGAGTGCACTGGAAAATATAAGAGGTAGAGATCGGTGGAGTAATTGAAAGCAAGCAGACATGATCATGGGTTGTGTTTGGTCTGTGTGAAGATGTCTTTGTTGTGGACAGTATCATATAAAGCTCTAATTATTGCTTGGTACCATTACTGTGGCAATCGAAATCACACAGGCAATATTAGAGGAAGCTGCCAAATTATTGGTATCTTGCCTTGAAATTAACCGCTGAAAAAGTTTGCTGCACAATTAGAATTAAAAAACCCAAACCAAAACCATCAAAAGAACCCTCAACTATAACCATTTACAGCAGGTGGGAAAAGAATCAGTGTTTTTGTTATCTTCAGGTCCTGAGTTTAAATTAGCATAATAATAAATGGTAGTTTTCCATATCAAGTGATAATTTTTGGCTACAACAAAGAGCATACAACCCATAATTTAATGGAAAGAAATCTGTCTCAGTAAAGGAAGCACCTTCAACCGGATCCTTCATTATATGGATACCACTTGGTATGCACACTGACTGTCAAAAATAAGCACCAGTGCAAGTAAAGGCTTGTTTCAGAGAGTGCACATCACTGAAATTAGCTTCTGAAGCAACTAAATTCCCACAGGCAGTGGGGGTAATTTTCAAGTGCATTTAAATCCCACTTTGAAAAATGAGGCAGCATGCAGATTTAAGTTGTATTCAGCAACAACATTGCCTGGTCAGTCCAGGCTTTTTCATGACTAAAACTTTTCACCCTTGGCATCCTGAAATGCTTCCATCTCCTACAGCAGCTATAGACAGATCCCTGTTCTGCTTCATGTGGAGTTCGAATCCCTCATTCTGGAAGGAGAATGCACAGGAAATCTTATGTGTTGATCAGTTTTGGATGCCCTTCTCACAACTTTCTGTTTCCTATTCACTGAAAAGATAAACAAATCTCCTGCTGCAGACTAGGGAAAAATGTTATAGCATCTGAGTACAAGGACTTAAGGGCGTATTTTTATGTCACACAGAGGCAAGTGTGAAATCCCCGCAGCTGAAATCACTCATAGAAGGCTTGGCTGAGTACAAGTTGCTGTTCCCCAAAATTGTACACCACAACATTCCCATTTTTAAGCAGTAGAATCAATGAATGTCATGCAGTACAGTGGTGTTTCTCTCTACAAACATTTTTAAAGCTGATTGTGCTTTGTTAAAAGCACTTAATACAGTTGAATGGGCTGCTGTTTATTGTAACAGCATGTGGTTTTGTAAAAAGCCCAGGGTGATTGCATGAGGGGTGGAACCCACAGACCTTGCAACAGATTGGTCAGAGCATGGTGCTCGTAACCAAGCCAAGGTCACGGGTTCTCCACTTAAGAGCTGGACTCAATGGTCCTTGTGGTCCCTTCCAGCTCAGAATATTCTGTGTGTAGGATTCTGTGTGATACTGTCTCACACACATTCAGATGAATAGATGTGGCAAGCATCCTAAAAACTTCAGCTTCTCCCTTCTCCTAGATTACCCTCTCACATCTATACCTGCTCCTCTCACTAGGCTCAGCTTCCTCCTCTGCAACTATCAGCTGGGCAGAAAGCAGCCCACGCCAGTGCTGACACCAAGCAAGCCAGCATACTTGTACTGTGTACTAGTTTGAAAGCAAACCAGGGAGAGATTCTGAGTCAGAAAAATAATTTAATATGAAAATTAAAATAAATGCAGTAGTACAGAAACAGTGACAGAATCAGAGTACAACCTGACACCCTGATGGTCAAGGTGGTAGTAGCAGTCCGATTAAGTGGTGGCTGCAGTCCTTGTTGGAGTGATGGATGTGGTGCTGTCAAAGCAGTGATCCTGTAGAAAGATCTGGTCCTTCTCCAGTGGTGGTTGTCAAGCTCTTATCCTCTGGGAATCCAGTGGTACATGCTCCTCTGGTGTTCCAGGCCTCAGATTATATCCAGGTAGAATGTCTGCTTCCTTCCCCTGGGTGGGGCATCTCACAATGGATGATGTAATTTTATGAGTCATGCTGGGAGACCTTGATGGCCCATTAATGGAGATAGCCTCCCCGGAGGGAGTTATCAGGGAGACGATAAAGAACACTGCCCCACTTATCTTGACACCTTACATAGATGGGAATAGAATACATACATTTGGTCACATCTTACATTGTAACCTAAGACCTACTGATTAGCCAGCTGGTAAACCAAACCAGATAGGTTTGGACTCACACTGAAGCCTTTTCTTCTTTGAGTTGCTGATTTTAGTCTTTTGCCTGTAGCTAACCTGCCAGTTTCATGAAACTTGCCGAATCTTTGTATCTTTGTGGATTCTTCCATCAGTTCTGCTGAAGTGGGCTACAAGGTTATGGGGGGATGCAGTGGGCAGGCAAGTAGAGAGGATGCAAGTGTCTCCTTACTGAAGTCTGTTGGGCTTCAGATGTAAATATATTTTGTTGAATGTTGTAGACATTCTTCAGCACAAAACACCTTCTTAGTATTAACTTTTCTTGTTAGTAAATACCAGTAATAGATATAGAACAGCTCTCCATTCTCTCTTCTATGATGTTTTCCACTCTGAAAAACCTTGCCTTGGTGTTCTCCTACATAGTCTTTTGAGAAGATAAGCAGCCTTTTTTTAATACTGTACTCCACTTTTTTTTCACAGCACCTTCACATATTAAACTTTAATAGGATATTTGAAATATTAGGCAATAAATCAGTGAACTCCTTGAAACTCTACAAAGTGCAAATTCTCAGGTGAGAATTGAGGCTTGTAGTTCCTGCACCATAAGAAGCTAAAGGCAGTGAGAATATTTTAATAAAATATCACCTCTTATATTTGGTTTTTTTAATGTCTTTTATTGGCTACCATTAGAGACAAGACACTGCATTAGATACACTTTGATCTGACCTGATAGGTTCCAAAGTATTTATGAATGAAAAAAACATACAATATTGAAAGAAAGCTGGGTTCTTTAAACATAGAGTCACAGAATCACCAAATATCCTGAGTTGGAGGTGCCCTACAAGGATCATCGAAGTCCAGCTCCTGACCCTGCATAGGACAACCCCAAGAATCACAGAATAAAACCAGATAGGTTAATAGAATCCATTAATTAAAAAAAAAAAATTATCGGTACTGAGACTGTGTACTTAAAATAATTTTTGTTTCGTATATAATTTGCAGATATATTTCTTTTTCCTGGGTCTTTCTTGAGAAAAGTAGATTATGCCTTAGACTACTATTGAAAAATTGAATGGAAAAGTCGTGTACTTGACAGTCCCAGTATGTTCATGGGACTCTGAGAAAGGTAAGATCATGTCTACAGAATCTGTATTACTGAGCAGACTGTACATGAGAATAGTTAAACTGTCTGTGCTTAGTCTGATTATGCTAAACAGATATGGTGGAGAACATTTTAATTTGTAAATTGCTTTTTCTCTGTGCCACAGAACAAGATGCTCGGTAGGGTTTATGGATAAGACCTGAACAGAAGAGCTCCCAGTGCAAGTATGTGCAAAGTGCATGTACAAATGTCTGCTGTCTTACAAATTATACTACATTTTTACAGTTACTCCATTTTTTACCATTTTAGAAATTACAGGAAGAGTGATTAAGAACTTGGATGTCTTGGTGAAATTTCTGTGTGCATGAAGGCCCCACTCCTGAAACAGTGTGGTGGAAGCCAACCTCAGTGGATTCCCCACAGGAAGGCAGCAGGTTTTGTCTAAGGAACAGTGTTGGGAATTTAGCATGGTCCTTAGTGGAACTCAGGCACTACTTCCCTATAGGAAATGTAGTGGTGCAAAGTGGGGTTACACAGTGAGGAGCAGACTGCTCTGCTGACTGCAGCTGGTGTACATTAAAAAGGAATGCTTTGTTGTGAAGCTCAAGGGCATGAACTCTGTGGATAGTCCAGAGTGTAATGCCCTTTCAGGATAATTTAGGGCTGCAGCCTAAGTAGCCTGGATAGCCTCAGGAGGTTTGATTGAGCAGCTGCTCAGCCTCCCCTGCAGTGCTCACAGAACTGGGACTACAGGCTACCATCACCTCATAGATTATCCAAATTGAAAACAAATATATTGTCTAAAATTATTTGTACCAAAAAGGTCTCATAGAATGGAAAAGGAGCAAATCAACAAAGGGTTAAAGTGATCTGAAAAAACCCAGACTGGCTAATTAAGTGAATATTATTTAAAAGGTCTTTGTATTTTGGAAGGCTTCTCTAAAAGGTTTCAAAGCTTCAGACGATGATGCCTCCTTATTATAAAACTGCTATAGACAAGAAATAGGGGCTCATGCCTCCTACACTCCCCTCAAACACGTGAGAGTGTTTGCCTTTCATTTGGCGTCTTGGGTTACAGTGTAGGATGTAACCAGGGGTATGTGTTCTGTCACCATCTTCATAAGCTGTTAAAACCAGGCAGGGCAGTGTTCTTTATCTCTTCCATGACACATCCCTGATAACACCCTCTGGGGAAATCTTTGTTAATGGGCCATCAAGTCTCACTGCAGGACTCATAAAATTACATCATCCCATTGTGAGATGCTCCGCCCAGGGGGAGGAACCAAGCATTCCTACCTGGATATAATCTGAGGTTCAGAGCACCACAGGTAGCTCTTACCTACTGGGTTCCCAAAGGACAAGAGCTACATAACCACCACTGGACCTTCAGAGGAAGACCAGACCCTTCTACAGGATCACTGCTTCAACAGAACCACATCTATCACTTCAGGAGGACTGCAGCCACCATCTTATTGGACTGCTACCAGCACCCTGACCAACAGGGTGTCAGGTTGTATCCTGACTCTGTCAGGTTAAGACAGTGTTTTCTGCCTTTATTTTAATTTTCCTGTGAAATTGGGGTTCTGATTTGGGATCTCCCGTTGGTTTGTTTTCAAACTAGCACATATTTTGGGGCCCAGCATGGGGTGGCACTGCAGCCCAGCAGGGAAAAAGCCAAAATTGCCTCAGGTGTGGTAGCAAATGCCCCTCCTGCAGGAGGGGAAAATGATGTGAGCCTGGAGGAGCCAAAGATGATGAGGGAAAATTGGAGGAAAAAGAAATAAGAACAGAGAAAACTAGGAAATACACCTGCTGAAGTGGATGAAGAAGGAAAAGATATCAACCCTCATATTCCTCAGTACATCTCCTCAGTACCATGGTACATAGATCCTTCTAAAAGACCCACACTAAAGCATCAGAGACCTCAGCCAGAGAAGCAGAAACAGTATAACTCCTCTGGAGATTGGTACAAATGAGGAGTTCAGGAGCACGCTGTGGCCACGAGGTACCGCAAAGGAGCCTGTGAGAACTGTGGGGCACTGACACAAAAAGAAAGACTGTGTGGAGAGACACAGGAAAGTTGGAGCAAAATACACAGGCGTGACTATTGCCCCAGATGAACANGCTGTCTTACAAATTATACTACATTTTTACAGTTACTCCATTTTTTACCATTTTAGAAATTACAGGAAGAGTGATTAAGAACTTGGATGTCTTGGTGAAATTTCTGTGTGCATGAAGGCCCCACTCCTGAAACAGTGTGGTGGAAGCCAACCTCAGTGGATTCACCACAGGAAGGCAGCAGGTTTTGTCTAAGGAACAGTGTTGGGAATTTAGCATGGTCCTTAGTGGAACTCAGGCACTACTTCCCTATAGGAAATGTAGTGGTGCAAAGTGGGGTTACACAGTGAGGAGCAGACTGCTCTGCTGACTGCAGCTGGTGTACATTAAAAAGGAATGCTTTGTTGTGAAGCTCAAGGGCATGAACTCTGTGGATAGTCCAGAGTGTAATGCCCTTTCAGGATAATTTAGGGCTGCAGCCTAAGTAGCCTGGATAGCCTCAGGAGGTTTGATTGAGCAGCTGCTCAGCCTCCCCTGCAGTGCTCACAGAACTGGGACTACAGGCTACCATCACCTCATAGATTATCCAAATTGAAAACAAATATATTGTCTAAAATTATTTGTACCAAAAAGGTCTCATAGAATGGAAAAGGAGCAAATCAACAAAGGGTTAAAGTGATCTGAAAAAACCCAGACTGGCTAATTAAGTGAATATTATTTAAAAGGTCTTTGTATTTTGGAAGGCTTCTCTAAAAGGTTTCAAAGCTTCAGACGATGATGCCTCCTTATTATAAAACTGCTATAGACAAGAAATAGGGGCTCATGCCTCCTACACTCCCCTCAAACACGTGAGAGTGTTTGCCTTTCATTTGGCGTCTTGGGTTACAGTGTAGGATGTAACCAGGGGTATGTGTTCTGTCACCATCTTCATAAGCTGTTAAAACCAGGCAGGGCAGTGTTCTTTATCTCTTCCATGACACATCCCTGATAACACCCTCTGGGGAAATCTTTGTTAATGGGCCATCAAGTCTCACTGCAGGACTCATAAAATTACATCATCCCATTGTGAGATGCTCCGCCCAGGGGGAGGAACCAAGCATTCCTACCTGGATATAATCTGAGGTTCAGAGCACCACAGGTAGCTCTTACCTACTGGGTTCCCAAAGGACAAGAGCTACATAACCACCACTGGACCTTCAGAGGAAGACCAGACCCTTCTACAGGATCACTGCTTCAACAGAACCACATCTATCACTTCAGGAGGACTGCAGCCACCATCTTATTGGACTGCTACCAGCACCCTGACCAACAGGGTGTCAGGTTGTATCCTGACTCTGTCAGGTTAAGACAGTGTTTTCTGCCTTTATTTTAATTTTCCTGTGAAATTGGGGTTCTGATTTGGGATCTCCCGTTGGTTTGTTTTCAAACTAGCACATATTTTGGGGCCCAGCATGGGGTGGCACTGCAGCCCAGCAGGGAAAAAGCCAAAATTGCCTCAGGTGTGGTAGCAAATGCCCCTCCTGCAGGAGGGGAAAATGATGTGAGCCTGGAGGAGCCAAAGATGATGAGGGAAAATTGGAGGAAAAAGAAATAAGAACAGAGAAAACTAGGAAATACACCTGCTGAAGTGGATGAAGAAGGAAAAGATATCAACCCTCATATTCCTCAGTACATCTCCTCAGTACCATGGTACATAGATCCTTCTAAAAGACCCACACTAAAGCATGAGAGACCTCAGCCAGAGAAGCAGAAACAGTATAACTCCTCTGGAGATTGGTACAAATGAGGAGTTCAGGAGCACGCTGTGGCCACGAGGTACCGCAAAGGAGCCTGTGAGAACTGTGGGGCACTGACACAAAAAGAAAGACTGTGTGGAGAGACACAGGAAAGTTGGAGCAAAATACACAGGCGTGACTATTGCCCCAGATGAACATGTGCAGCCTCAGCTGATGTTTGATTATGATGGGAAGCAAGACCGGTGGAATGGTTATAACCCAGAGGAGCACATGAAAATTGTCGAGGAATATTCCAAGGTTGATTTGGCCAAATGTACACTGAAAGCCCAGAAGTTTCAGGAGGAGCTGGTATCAGGGAAGCCGGAGCAAGTGAATTCCCCAAGACACCAGTGGGGAGAAGAAGGAATCAAATTCACAGACAGAAAGAGACCATAACAGTGAAGATGAAGTTGAAGACAAATACACAGATGACGTTGATACGCCTGGGCAGAACTTTGACTCTAAAAGACGCATCACAGTCCGAAATGTAGGTATTTGGGAAGATATTGCAATATACTTGAGGAATCTCTAGATTCTAGATCCAAACTCTGCTTATTATGATCCCAAAACAAGAGCAATGAGGGAGAACCGTTATACCAACACAGTCAAGAATCCAGATGAAGTTGTTTATGCAGGTGACAACTTCGTACGCTACACAGGCGATACCATTTCCATGGCACAGACTCAGTTGTTTGCCTGGGAGGCTTATGACAAAGGCTCTGAAGTTCATCTTCAAGCAGACCCTACAAAATTAGAGCTCCTTTATAAATCCTTCAAAGTGAAAAAAGAAGATTTCAAGGCACAGCAGAAAGAAAGCATCCTAGAGAAGTCTGGAGGGCAAGAACATTTAGATGCCCCCCCCAGCTGAACTGCTGATAGATCAAACAGCAGGCTATGTGGAGACATGGCACCCCTGAGAGAATCAAGTCGGACAATGGGACTCATTTCAAGAATAACCTTATAAACACCTGGGCCAGAGAACATGCTTTTAATGGATCTGTCACTTCCCCTAGCATGCACCAGCTGTCGGGAAAGTTGAACGGTGCAACGGACTACTAAAGACCACCCTGAAGGCACTTAACCCAAGGGTCCATCAATTGAGCTTGTCCTGCCCAGTCCAAACCCTTGCACACAGTGGATGGAGATAAAATCCCTGTGGTACCCATGAAAGGTATTTTAGGAAAGACTGTTTGGATTAGTCCTACCTCAGGAAAAGGCAAATCATCCATGGGATTGTTTTTGCTCAAGGACCTGGTTACACTTGGTGGGTAATGCAGAGAGATGGGGAAACCCATTGTGTACCACAAGGAGACCTAATCTTAAGTGAGAACTTAAGGTTTTATTGTGTATATATATAAGTAGGGTTTAAAGAAGGTATTGATTTGGGTATGATGTAGATGGTAGTAGAATAAGGAGTGGATAATGTATTAGGTTACAATGTAAGATGTAACTAAAAGTATGTATTCTATCAGCATCTCCATAAGCTGTTAAAACAGGTGGGGCAATGTGGTTTATCTCTTCCATGACACATCCCTGATAACTCCCTCCAGAGGGATATATTCTGTTAATGGGCCATCAAGTCTCACTTCATGATTCATAAAATTACATCATCCCATTGTGAGATGCTCTGCTCAGGGAGAGGAACCAAGAATTCCTACCTGGATATAATCTGAGACCTGGAACACCAGGGGAGCATCTACCACTAGATTCCCAGAGGACAAGAGCTACGTAACCACCGTTGGACATTCAGAGGAAGACCAGACCCTTCTACAGGATCACTGCTTCAGCAGAGCCACATCTATCACTTCAGGAGGACTGCAGTGCCCATTTTATCGGACTGCTACCAGCACCCTGACCAATAGGGTGTCAGGTTGTATCCTGACCCTGTCAGTTTAAGACAGTGTTTTCTGCCTCTAATTTTCCTATGGAGTTGTGATTCTGGCTTGGAATCTCCCATTGGTTTGTTTTCAAACTAGCACATTTGGCTAAACTGTAAATGAGAAGATCACCCTTTATGAGAGCACATAACCGTATCCATTGTTATCATATGACCCTAGCAGACTTAGATTGTGGATTATGCAGCCACCTGAAGCCAAACTGTCTTTTAGCATCAAATAACACTATTTTCATGAAATGAAGTAAATATTTTTTGTTGCAAGTGGAATGTGCCTCCCTCTCTGTATCCCTGTTATGAAACTGGAAGACATTAAATTGATGCAGCTTTCACCTTTTCTGAAAGCTGCTGTGTACTGCTGGCATTACAGTCTAACTGTGTTTGTGTCCTCCAGAACTGGTCTATAAACTCCATCTCAGTTTATCAGTGAATTCCAGGTCATTTGTTTGTATACAGAGCTGCATTTCACAGTTGCAAGGTTGTTCATTAAAAATAAAACTGTGCCAATTTTTACACAAATTTCAGGTTCTCAGTTCTTACTTCTCCAAAGGAACAATTGCTCCTAAGCTAAGGGTCAGAGCAAGAGCAGGGGTTCACTTATTACAGACTCAGAACCAAAGAATGGTTATATTCACACCTGGTGGAACTGACTGCAGCACACCAGAAAATTTCACGGGTGCAAGAATCACACTGCTAAAAATGACAGCACTTTGGCTCTCATTCTCAACATCCTTGCCAAAATTAGCCAGATAAAAGTGGAGAATACCCTTCCATTCACTTGCTGCAGTAAAAGTTTCATAGTTTTCTTCTCTTGGTTTTTAACTTATTTTGCTGTTTTACCTACTATGCTCCAGATTACTGGTTAAATCAAATTTCATTTAGAAATCTAACTAATGAGTTACATGATAAACATGTTGCAAACACCAATATTCAATTTCCAGGCCATTAATACAGTCAACAGACTCAGGTCAGTTAGAGACACTATTTGCCAGTTTAACAGACCTTAGAATCTTGTTATTTCAAGAGGTCATTAAGCTTCCAGACAATTTCTTGATTTCCAACGAATGGAGTGTTTGCATACAAGTTTTATGAAAAGGCAGCATGATGGCATTTGCCATAAGACAGATATTTATCATCACCTGAAGCCACTGATTTGGCAGCTAACCTCTGACAGTTTACCTCCTGGGTCCTTGTTTCTGCCCCTGCATTATGTATACAAGCCTTCATTTACATGATTTACAGAGGCGTGATGCATGCTAATAGTTTCATGATGGTGCAGGCATTTGAAGATTTGCAGTTCAACAATGGTGCTAAATATTCTTCTTTTAGCCAGCCCAGCCTTAATTTCGAGTGACACAGAAATGTTAATGTTTTGGCTCAAGCAGACCTCGTGGCTGAGCCCTAATGCCAGCCAGAACCTTTAGTGTTGTGTCAATTCACTCAGCCCTACCTACACCTGGGCATTACATCTCTCCAGGTAATTAATACTTCAAGAGCTATCTTTCAGTCATCACCTGTACACTCCTGTTAAACTGCTCACCACAGCTGTATGGGATCCTTGAATATTTAGGCTCCCACCAAGTAGAATGTCAGGCCTTATTTATGACTGAATTGGTGTAATGACAAGGTTGGGGAAAGGCATTATCACTATCTGAATTAAACAGTGGATATAATTCAGCTTTTCATCCATCTTCCCACTACAAAGGTGTCTGCAGAGGTTGTCTGGCCATTAAAATGCCACTTAGAAGACGCTGTCCTGATGACCTGCTCTTTATTAGTCAGTTCCAAAGAAATTTGTGGTTGATTGTGGTTCTGAAGGCCTGAGACAATAGCTTTGATACAGCAAGGTGGTTGTGCTCTAGATATTTTTTGTATTTCTTACACATACTTCTTAATGAGTTTGCCAGAACAGGATTGTATTGTCACTTGCAGAGGCTTTGCTCATCAAGTAAGGCTGTAAAAGAAGCAGAGCAAACAGGAAGCCCCTGTCTTCAAGCCCTAATTTGAACAATATGTGTATTTACAGAGAACCACCTAACAACTGTTTTGCTGTATGATCAGGCTGATCAGAGATTTGCAGAATGTAAACACATCTGTAAACACCTGGGATAGAAAAAGAAATAGAGGCAAAAGATACAGAGAGGGACCTAGAGGGGTTATGGCCAAGGTCAGGAGATGGCTTAAGGCAGCCCTTCTGCCTTCCAAGTAGGCCTGTGTATATGTATGTATGCATGTGTGATATAATTTCTCTTGAGGTCCAATCCTGCTTATATTACCACCTTTCAAAGAAAGCAGCACTTTAGAAGTGTCCAAAACTTCTTGATTTGCCCCATAATAAATAAATGTTCCAGGACTTGTCCCATGATTAGCTGATCTGGGTTCTGGTATGCTTCCTGCACTGCACGAGTGTGTAATAAACTGGGTGCCGTGTGGTTGGAAAACAGCTAGGCTCACTCAGCATGGAAAAGAGACAGGGGAAGATGAGGAGCTTTGTGAAATGGCTGCTGTTCATCTGGCACCAGATATCTGCCTCTCTTCTGATGGGTTGAGAGTTGCAGCTATGAGAGAAGTAGGAGCAATTTTCTGTGTGGGAAAGACTGCAGCGGGTCATGAGCGGGGCTGCAGTAGCAGGCAGAGATGGGGAGTGGATGCAAACACTATAGTGCCCTTGGTCTCGCTTTCCACTTCATTTCTGGGTTGTTCTGTATGAGCTGCTTAACACAACGGGGTCTGCACAGCTAATAATGGACAGCTGCAGGTCCTGGATGTGAAGTGGATTGGCTTGCTCCAGCTCATACAGAACATTCTTCACTTCCTTTTCCATAAGCTCTTGTATTTCACTGTTAAGAGATATTAAAATTTCTTTAGCATGCTGTGTGACCTTTGATGGTAGATGAAGCATATACTGCTCCTTGAAATAAAATACTCTGTAGTCACTGTAACTGGAAAAAGAAACACAGAGCCCTGTCTGTCTTCACAAGTCCTTATACACAATATAAGCACAAAGATGTGAATTGCTGCCTACAGGTAGTCTAACAAATGATCTGTCACCAGCTGAGCTGTGATCAGTGTCTCTGGGCATGACAAATAATCTGTGACAAACATGGGCAAATGAGATTACTTTATTCCCTTAAGGGGTAAGGCAGATTGTATTAGTTTGCAGTTTACATGATCTGAACGCATGCGTATAAACAATGACATAAACACTTGACATGTAAGCATATCTTAACTAATTTGACTGTTTGTATGGATCTGTACCTGTGTCCATCTAAAACTATGTAACTGTGGAAGTTAGTTGTTGTCTTTATGAGAGGGAGGACCTAAATTTGTACTGCATGTAATGGTTTGGTAAGTAAAAACATAAATGAAATTGTGTTTTTCCTTTGGTTTCAATATCAAGAAAACTCTCCCTGCTACACCAAAAGTTTTCTGTTGCTGTCTATATGGAGTGGTCAGCCTTTCTTTCAGAATTGGTTGAAAGCTACTTTTTAATGGATTGGTCCCAAACTCTGTTTTTTTTTAAAAAAAAAAGCTGGAAAGCAAGAATTCTTCATAGCCAGCTATGAATCATCTCATGTCCATCTGAGGGTGCAATCAGGAAATCTAGGAAAGAGCCTGTGTTTCCTCCTCATATGTCATGCAACAGCCAGCACCCAAAGTGGTGACTTATTTTGGACTGGGCTCCCTGTGCTCAAGGAACTGAGGAGTTGCCTTTTTTCCCCCAGCAGATTAGGCAGAGTGAAACTTTTGTCTAGTTGCCTGGCATTTAAAGGTTCTAAAGCAGCAGAGAAATCATGAGTCAGAATACACGCAAGGAATGTTTTCCAACCCAAATAGTTTATTTAAGAACAGTGCAGCCTGAAGAATGGGGGCAGGGAGGGAGACAGGACTTCAGCTCAGACATTCTTATGATTTCAGCTGAAGTTTTTCATGTCCTGAGAGGAGTTAGTTTCCTTAACCCTCTCATTAGAAGTATCTGAATAACTTCGGGCAATGTCACAGACAATCAAAGCATCTTTTTCGTACTACAACAGGGTCTATACTTTTGTGGAGGGTCAGAGAAGGAGAATAAAGACACAATCTGACATTTGTACTAGTTTTAATCTAGAGTAACTAGTAATCTAAATGTAATTTCTTCAGAGTGTCACTAGTCGCAGAATCAAAATTATCTACATCCTTAGATATTCGTTTATGTCTGCTGCTGTCTCTTTTAGTAGATTAATACTGCAATTGACTGCTCCATGAATTCTACCCCAAAAACTCAGCATGTAAATCACAGCAAATGAGTAATATATGACGATGAGCACTACTGCCAGCTACCTGTATATTTAGAGATGCATATTCACAGTGTTAAATTGGCACAGGGTGGGGTTTTTTTCTGTCCCCTTCTCCCTCCTGTCCTTGACCATTAAAAAAACCCAGCACCCAAACCAGCCTTGTCTGACTTTTGTTTCCACTGTGCTCTAGGGAGCTGCTGCAAAACTATTTTGTGGTTTGCCTTGATGCAGTGCAGCTGTTGGGAAGTACAGTATCTTTCCAGCCCTCCAAACGCTCTTTATAGCTGCAGCCATTTCCCCCTCCTTTCTCTTACTAAAACTGCTTGCAACTCCTTGATTTCAGTATCCAGGCAAAGTTCATGCTAAGTATTCTCCCTATTATGAAATGTAGGAAGAGAAGAGGGAGAGAGAAGCCACTAAAAATGTGTTGTTGTTATGAAAAATTAAGAGTCATTGACTGCAAATAATTGTATTCAAACCACTCTTCTTTCATGCAGCCCTTCAGGAGAAAAGGGCTGTTAGTCTCAGAGGAAGTCTGAGCAGAAATTCTCAGCAGTGTTCTAGGCTTACCTGAAAAGAAGGGGGCTTATAATAACACAGAGATGTTACCTGCTTTGTTAGAACCCACTTTTGACAATAAAGCCTTTTGGTTTTTCTGCTCCTCTAACTCTCATCAGTGCTGTGCAGCATTTCACAAGCAGTGAATCTTGTGTTAACTTGCAGCATATGAACCTGGACCCTAAAATTGAAAGCTCAGAGAAGGGCACACCCTTTGGTCAGCATAATAACCATTTATCTTCCAGCAAAATCCACACAACTCATAGTTTTTTGAATACACACATTAAAGAACTAAATATATCTCTTACTCTGATATATATATGAAAGGCAGCAGGGAAGGACTGGTTCAACTGTAGTGTCTGGCTGTGGCACCTAGCAGTTCTCTCTTATTTAAACATGAAGTCCAGTGAAACTCTCATTTTAGCCTTCAGTGGCAGTTGATTCAGAGCAATTGCTTTGTGTGCACCACACTTCTTGAATGAAGATGGGAATTGCTGGAAATTACTTTGGAAAAATGCTTGAACAGGTCTCCCCTTTTAATAGCATTTTATACCAGATAATGCTGTTTCCTTTTGTCCTCTTATTAGTATGGAGTAAATACATTGTAACAACCACCAAACAGGCTTAAAAATGAAGAGTGCTTCAATTTCTAAAGAAAGTAATGGTCAGAAACACCTGTCTGGCGTACGAACCTAGTGGTACAGATACTAAGAAGAAATAAGCCCAGAAAAAATTGTTCTGATTCCTATCAGCATAATCTTGGAGTGCCTTGGCAGCCAGTCCCTTGGAAAGGGACTTGCAAGACTAAAGAAGGAGAATAAGGGGGAGGAAGAAAGGGAGGAAATACTTTCATAAGAAAGCCTACCAATCCTAGGCAGTTTCCTTGAAATCCCTCCATCTGAGAACTGGAGCCCTGGTTTGGAGAGCTTACTGCTGAGCCACGTTTACTTGTGCCTTAAGGAGGGGCCTGGAGAGCAGTGGCAGGATTTGCTCCAGCTAGTTAGCCATGTGGCACTGCTGCTCCTGCTGCAGTAGGATTCCTTCACCATTACGTTTCTTCTCTCGGGCTCCACAGGCAGTTCAGCTCTCAGAATCTACACTTAAAATTATGAGGTTTCAAAAAAAAAGTAGAAAAGCCACATTCTGCCCTCCCCCTCCCTAGTTTGAGCATGAAATATTTGCAGTAGCCACACAGCTCCCATTGAGCAGGCAGGGGACTCTTCATTAAAATAAGCACAAAGCAGTCTCTGCCTCTCCCCAGAACGGGCTGCAAGTGCTCTGATGCTGTGCCTGCAGTACCTAGAAAGCACATGGCAAGCTCTGCCCATTTGACCTGGGAAGCCAAGTTCCCCCAGGACCTGGGGAGAGTTGGGCTCTGGGGAAAATTCACAGTTCACAGCATGATGAGTGAGGGTTTCCTGCTCTGGTTAATAAGGAAAAAGTTGGAAGAAAGTTTGCCTGATTTTTTTTCTTTCCCATGTGGTAGTAGGATTAATGCACTGAAATCACATCCTGGACTTAACCTCCCATGGCTGTCTCCTTGGGACTGAGTAGTTGACTTGTGCTTTTCTTTTCTGACATGAGAGTTTCTGATAGGTGTGCAGATTGACCCTATCTATTTCTGCCTGTTCCTGGGCAGTGGTGATGCCTGAGAAAGGGCCAGCCTATATTTTATCATGTGTCATGCATGCATGAAGCAAAGCCATATTTTAATCAATGAAAGACAAACTAAACACAAACAATTAATCTGTCAGAAATTTATTGTTTCTCTATATTCCACACTTTGGTAAAAGCTTTTAAATTAACACATATAGAACTAGATGGTGTCATAAATGTGCAGATGCCAGTTATTCAGATAACGGTAAAATGCTTGTAGATCAATGGCATCTTCCTATTTTTTTTAAAAAAAAAGGGAGGACAAAAACTTTTTTATCTCTGCAAACTCTTTTGACTCGCAAGACTGAATTTAAAAAATCCTAAAAACCCAGTCTATTTTTTTACTAAAAATAGTAAATATTTAAAATTTATTTCAATAATGTCTCCTGGTTATGTGTTTGCTCTGTATTTAGTTGCTTCTACACAACCTTAAGATTCTGTGAAAACATAAAAATACACTACAGGAAGTCTTTACAGATTGACAAATTAAAAATCTATAGTTATGGAACCAATATAGATCTAAATTTTATTCATTTAATTAAAAAAAAAAAAAGAAGAGGAGGACTTTTTGTGGTTTTTCTTCCCCAAAGTGTCTTGTTTGATTTACAGATGATACCAGGAGCAATTGATGCAGCATGTTGCTACTTTCACCTGTAGGTGCCCATGTGTTCTCTCTGGCTAAGTTATATGGGGTTTACTGCTTTCAGTGAGCTAGTCTTTACAGAATTTCTCTGTTACGAGGATGGGTGAAACAGTTTGAATAAAAGGCTAAAAAATTAGTCGTTTACTATTTCTGTAATACCTATATATTCTCCTTTTTATGTGATGGTTCCATTTCTTGTGGCATCTGTCTCTGTGTATTGACAGTCTGAAGCATGGTAGGGTTAGTGGATTTTAAAGACAAGCTATTTGAAGGACCTGGTGCTGTTCCTACTTGTGGTGCAGCTGCATCTGATGGTCTGACATCTCAACAACTGTCAAAAAATGTGGTTCCATTCCCATGTGGTCCTGACTGTGCAGTCCGTCTTTTCCAGGCTGAGCTCTCATCTAACTTTTGGTGAACAAACTCTGTTCTCTAAAGCAGCTGAAACCCACTAATTTTAATTTTTGCACTTGTTTTTGAGCAGTTGAGTAAGCTGATTTGCCTCACAAAGTCATCAGATAAACACTGTGCTGCAAAACTGCCCCTTTCAAGCTGTAAGTTCTCAGCTTCAATCAGTTCACCATTTAAATGTTCATCTTTTTCACATTGCTTAATTTGCATTTACAAAAATCAGACTGAAAATTATTAAATTGTAGTCTGGGATTTCTTGCTGGAATCCCTACTTATGAACTTTCCACCTTCATTTTACATCTCCAAAGTCTACTCAATGTGTCCCCTTCTTATCCTTTTGCTACTTCTTTTATATTAAAATTAATCAAAGCTAACCTGCACTAAGGCCTTCTCTTTTAAGAAAAATTATGTTATTGAGAACTTTTCCTTTCAATTTTCTCCAAACATAGTTTCACTCCACCATTCTTTCTAGGATTAATGAAAATTTCTCTTGTTCAGTGTTCACTAGTTTTCAGTCCTTTTGAATTCTTCCTAGGAATATAGAAAGCCAGTCACAAACAAAGGGAAAAAAACCAAAATGAAGATCCTGAATGAAATAGAACTGACATATTATGATACTCATTAAGCTCTGTTGGACTTAAAATGAAATTTACTGAAGAGTTCCCCAAGCCAGTTGCCATAGGTGTGATATTTACTGTTTGCTTAGTTGATGGTGAATGTAAAAATAGAAACACTGTTTTTCTAAATAGTTCCCAATCTTGCTTTGACTAGTCATTTAGGTAACAAATATAAGAAGAGGAAGGATTGTCCTATAGTTAGAAACCAGTGAGATGTGGGTCATATTCCTGGATGGCTATGGATTTCCTGACTGGGTGTGCAGCTTCTGTGACCTATGGTTATTTCACTTGTGTTCCTGGCTGTAGCTTCCCCCAAAAGCTACACCTCTGCTTTGTAAGAGCCAGCTGCTGCTGGGCTAAGTTGCAGAGTGCTTTTACTTCACCCGGTGCTGTTTGTCCCAAATCATAAAGGAAGGGCTTAGTTTCAGTTTAGGTGTAAGGGAGTTTTGCCACATGGATACAAGCTCTGTTGTGCCTCTTGCCCACAGGCCCAGGCAATAGACCTTGCTCTTTACACCTGCTAGTATAGGTGCTACTGCAGACAATTATAGGAAACACAGGGCTTTGGAATATCAACCAAATTCTAAAAGATAAGAATATCCCATTGTGCTTATTTAGGAGCCTGTGTGAAGCTGGGATTTCCAGGACAGAACTGTATGATGACACCTTAGTGTATCCTTAGCGTCATTTCATCATTCTTGCAAAATGTGTAGGGAATTGCTGAACCCAGGATGTGGCTGATGATCCCATAACAGCTTGAGTTCTGTGCTCCTGGATTTTTATATGAAGACTGTGATTGCTTTATCTTGAAATTAACAAATACTTGTTCAAGTAATGGAGACAAGGGGGTCTTAATGAAAACTCTTTATGTTGGGCCCATCTAGCACTTAGGCACAGGTATGTATGTGTGTGAAGCCCTCCAAGAATGGGGGTACTGAGTCTTTTACACTAGCTGAGTGTGTAAGAGGTCCAGTAGCTATACCTCTGTTGCCTAAATTGCTTTTCTTTGGAGAAAACTTGGCAACATAAGAATGCTCATGGGCATATTCAGCTGGGAAAGTTATTTCTGGGTGTCTGAGTTTAGTTTGAATTTTAAAAATTTTGGTGGATCTCACATTTAATTTCTCTGTGTCTCAGTTTCTCAAGGATTAATTGCAAACAGCAGTAGGTCCTTGCCCTGTAATCATACTGCAAGAATGAATTCAATACAACTGTTGTGAAGCATTGAGAGGCTTTGAAAATTTGAGGATGTTTTTGTCACTAGAAATTTACTCCACGAAAGTTATGTAAAAGACGAAGTTTTGCATATAAAACATGAAAATATGCATAAGTTAGGCTATATATTTAGCCTATAAAACAATATTTTTGTTGGCCCTCTTTCCATAAATTATTAGTCTTTGAAAAAAGAAAAAATTACTCTTTGAAAAATCCTTCTCACAGAAAGTCCTAGGTCTTTCAAAGCAAGTTTTGAAATTAAAACAATGTAGAGTTTAATTCTGGATAAAATTATGTGAAATGGAGGCAATTCACTATTAAACCCCAAGGAATGGTGTTAAGAATCTACAGAAACAGTCTGGTGAGATAAAATGCTGAAGCAACCTAAGACATGATTTTCTCCATTTTTCAGTTTATTTATGCTGCAGCATGAGAAGTTACCCACTAAGGTGGGAAAATGTAGCTTGTTCTGGTACAGGAAATTGTTTGCTAAGGAATTTTCCGCTTACTGAAGTTTTTTTTTTATATGGAAGGATTTTCACACACACATATGATGCACATAAATGTATGTATGTGCAAATACACACACATACACATCACATGGTATTCCCAGCTTCCATACTTATATATAAATGATCCTCTTAAATGCAAAACTTACCAATCTGATAGGAACATGAACTGTTTTCTGAATAGAATAATCTTTAAGCTCTCTTTTTTTTTGGCACTACACAGAAGTTCACATACAGTTATGGAACTGAATCCTATGGCTAAGGTGGGGACCCTATTCTTCCTGTGCAGAAGAGTTGATTGGACACAGAGGAAGGGAAAGGGAAGAAAACTCCAGAAATGCAGATCTCTGGAAATGTAGCACCACATTATTAGCGGATTTAGCTGCACTTCTCTCGGTGGAGCTGCATCAATTTACCCCAGTCAAGTCCCAGACCCAGACTCACTTCCACTGCTGCTCTTTGAATCTATGCCAGAGTGAGGTATAACTTAAACCAGAAACAGATGTGGGTGACTGTAGCCGAGCTGCAGAATATATAAAGGCTCCATACGTGTTAATTTTCCAGGCATTTGTAACAGGGTTGCTGAAATAACTGTAAAATCTTGTAGCTAATGGATCCTGAATTGTGAGAAAGGCTTCTCTTTCATTTGCTGCAAATTATCTTTCATTTCTGCCTTCCCTGTTTAGATCTCACTACATTTATTTTGAATTGTTTTCAGCCTTTTCTGCTAAGGATCATGGGAGAGCAAACTTAAGTGATTGCAAATGTTTCTGTGGTAATCATTTCCACTGGAGAAGCCAGCTGGATCGTCCCCCATTGCCTGGCTGAAACTTCTGTCCCTTGCTTTTCAAAAAAAAAAAACCACAGAGGGATAAATATTTTTAATTTGTATAAAAAAAGTCCTGAAAATGCAAGGTACAGGTATATAGGAAGGTATAAAGTGAGCATTTCTTGAAGCAGAGAATCACCAGAGTAGGAATTCTTTTTCAGTTCACTGTGGTTTTGGAAGGCAGACCAAAAGAAAAATGAGCGGTTTCCAGAAAAAACAGAGCTGTGGGCCAAACTAAGCAAAATACTTAAAGTGAGCAAAGCAAAGCTCTGTCTGCTAACAGTTTGTAGCAAGGGACTGTATTTTCCTTACCAGCCTCCTACCCCAGGAACTTTGTCTTAACATCAAACAAAAAAACACAATAGGAATAAACAGATTTCTGATGATGCATTGCTTTGCAAAACCAGGCTATTCCGAAGCTGAAATAATGACTGTTTTCAGATGTGATTTAATTTCTTAATGGAAGGTTTGCTCCTATTGTTCACTTACGAATCAAGACTAGATCACTGTACATTGTCTTGTCTTAACTCTGAGATCATACTATCAGATTTCCTGTGATTTTTTCAAAAGAAAGAATTTTTCTTTAATAAGATGGGTGTAGTGGCATTTATTTCTTGAACTTCAAGAGTAAGAAGAAATGTTTAGAAAGATTCAGAAGACCTCATTATTGTTTTTTTCCTGTGATATTTGTTCAGTCTGAAATGAAGGTGAAGAGAGAGTCCAGTTTCCCCACTGCAACAATTTCCATGGCTGCATTTCCTGCTGAGTCCTCCCAGTCCACAGTGGCTTCTGCAGCTTTAACACTAAAATCTTAAGCAGCATAGCTGCCCAGTTGTTCATTGTTCCATTTCTCTTCAACATTACAGAACAGTTCTGCAGGGGATGTCAAATGGACAAAGCTTGCAATCAGGACATCTGGCCTCTGAAGTTATCGACTGATCTTTTATGCTGACATTTGCTTCCTGGGCAGGGCACCAGCACAGTGCCCAACTTGCCACGTATGTCCCATCTCTGTGTGGATCACAGGAATGCGAAGAAGTTATTTTGGCTGCCTGTGCTGCTGGAAGTGTAGCAGTGTCACTGGTGGTTTGCAGACTGGTTTTGCATCAGAAAAGAGCATTCATCTCGCTATGCTTACAGCACAAGAAAAAGGAAATACCTCCAAATTTCTGAAAGCTTTCCTGAAGAATGTGCTATTCTGCCGAGGTGACATATACAGCATATGTTGTGGGAAGGCTGAGATCTGTGTCCTGTTTCCTATTGGACTGTTCAAAGCAATGGCTAATCAGACAGACTGGGTGTGTTCCCAACAAAAATGTCCTAATCCACTTCCGCAGTAGGAGTGCCTAGTTCTTCAAAATGGTGAAAATAATGTGAGACAATGGGCCATTGCGGATGAAGTGAGGAGAAGCCTTAAGAAGGCATTTGTCAGGACTCTGAGGCCACTAATAGGCCTTGCTGGTGACCAACCTCACCCTTGGGCCTCCACCCTCACCCGTGGTTCCAGGAGCCCCCGTTCAGCACACCCTTGGGCCATCAGTCCTTACCTGAATTACGTTGTAGGTGTTCTCTCTTCGGCCCTGCTTCTGGCCCTGCCTCCTGGATGTACTTGGGCCCTGTGCAGTAGGTATCTTGTGTCTTGCAAGAACTTCTGACACACAGTGCAGCCTTGTCTCTGACCTGTCTCCTATTGCTTGTGACAGGACTTCCCGGAAGGACCCTGGACCTGATTCCATGTATGCTGAATTTCCAATGTTTGATGGACCTCCTTGCCAGCACCTGACTTTGTCTGCTGTGTTGTAGTCATCCACTTCTACCCTTCTGGAAACTGTTATTAGACAACCTTTAAAATGTTTCTAATTTATGTTTGATTGTGGAATAAACAAAGTAAAACAAGCCTGAGTGGCAGGTTTGCAAGTAGTTCCAGGAGAATTGTTGTATTGTTATGTCTCAAAATATTTTACTTTAGGCAGTTAAGGAAGCAAGGAGGTATCTGTAAGTAGAAAAAAAGGTCATAATTTATTTAGGGAAAAAAGGAATTCCTTTACTGTGGTACCACATCTCAGATGATGTCTAGAAACAAACACACACAAACGAAAGGCTCCCGTGACACCCTGCATTGTAAAGAAACTGTCCTTTGAGTTCTGCTGAAATTCAGTGTTGTGCAACTGTATACTCATCAGTTAAGTTGCACTGTATTTTGGCTTGTTATGGAACCTGTGTCTTCACATTACACATTCACCTGTTTCTTGTGCTGTTAACTTCAGTTTCCTTCTGCAGTGAGAAATACAGGAAGTCCTAAAGAAGCCAAGTACTTTAGAAGAATGTCATGACACCTATTTATCATCCTGCTAATTACTAGACTGTTTTGAAATCATCGGATAAAATCAGACATGCAAGAAATATTTTTTTTGACTGTGAAAATGGTTACTGAATTTTTTTTCTCAGCATGAATTCTGCCTGGTCATCAGTTTTCTAAAACTGATATGAAAAGTAAGTTAAAAAGAATGCTGTTTGAGTGAGCTCATTTTCCATACCAACCTGAAGCTGACCAGTGCTGACATCAGTGTGTCTGGATGACAAGAGGAAGTGTGCCTGCAAAGTGTTTGTGTGCTATTAGAATTGAAGCGATGAGCTCTCAGGTGTGCAATTCAGTGCTGGTAGTTATGTACAGCTATATCAACTGACCCTTCAGAGCCTCCAGGAGCCCCACTTTCAGAGCAAAACTAAAGATTCTGAAATGAAGAATCCTCTGCAGTGGTGAGGGTTCACTCCAGGCAAATCCTCATCCATACAGAAATAAAAGTTCATGATGCTTCGCAGTACACTTGGCTCCCCAGTCGTAAGAGGCTTCACTTTATGGATTAATGGCACTGTAGAGCCTCCAGCTGAGAAAAGTCAATATAAACGTGGGACCCCCTCCTCCATGTCATGGCAGCAGTTACATGTTAGAGCTGGAATTCGTGCAAAGCCTTTCTCATTAACCTAGAAACTGTAGCCAGCTGATTGCCACAGCCTGAGAGATATGCTTCCATGTATAAACAAAACCCTATGGAATGAATGACCATGTTTCAGCCTGCTTAGTTTAGCTTGCTTTCTCAAAGTGCTTTTTTGTTTTTAAAACAAAAATATTTCCTTCTTTTTTTTGCAAGTTCTCATGATGCTATTATCTTCTCTGCCTTAGACAGAGAGAAAGAAAATATTTAAGCTGCATTTACTGTTGTTATTACTAGTTTGAATTAGAGAGAGAAAGACCAAGCTGGAAGCCGTAGGAAAACATTTTAGACTGCAAACTTAGGGGTGAACTATGGTATCAGTGATAGTCAGGTTCTGGGCTCCTTGGACAAACTGTGTCTGCAGGAAAGCAGAGCAAGTGCCACCACTCTGCCACTGTCCAAGGGCTCTGAGTCCTCTGGTCTCCAGTCTTGGGCTTGTTTTTTTAGCAAGTGAGTCCCATTTCTGCAGTTCCAGCTACACTAATGGCCCCAGCACCAGCAGGACCATCAGCAGGAGCAGGTGAAAAAAAAAATGGATGAAAAGACAGAGAAATTTTAATGTTTGAATTCGTCATTACTGTTGAGCTGAGAGTATGTATTTTTTTCTTTCAAAGAAAAATGGTTTTATTTTGCCAGAAGGACAGTAAAATAGTATTGTTTGGATAATGTCTGGTTTACAATAGGAAAAAAGGCATGAAAATTCTGTGTATACAGCATAGAAGCTTTAATTATAGTATTTAATAGTACATAAAACATACTGCAAAAATTAGGCTAAGGAACTGTATTAAAGTCACATACCATGAATTAAGGTGTAAGGAAAATCCAGGTAAAGAAGAGTGTTTGGGAAGCCTGTACAGAATATTGTTCATATTAATTAGAGTGAATAGAAATGTAAACAATTGCGTCTTACATTTGTCAAATAAACTAAGAAACTAATGTTGTCAACACCTAGTGTACTTCCAGGCTGTGGTGCACACAAGGCATTGGTATCCTTCGCCCAATAGGTTGGTGTTCAAAGCAAATGCTTGAGAGGTGAGAGATTTAAACCCTTCCTCTGTTTTCTTATCTCTCAGAAGGAAACTCACCTTTCAGAAGAGATGGTTTCTGTGCTCACGGTTTATTGTTTGAAGGTTGTTCAGTCTGGAGAGTTGTTAATCAGAGCCATAATTCAGAACTCAGATATCCACCCTTCATTTTCTTTCCCTACCACAACAACAGGAAGCCTTTACATACGCAAGTGCAGGTGGGCTTGCAGTCCCATTGGACAGAGAAAGAAAAGGACAGGGAGGATTCCCAGCTGTGCAGAAACATCCTGTGATACAACATCTCACACTCTGCATCCAGAAGTTAATGATCCTCCTTAGTTCCACCAGCCCAATCTCTTCCAAGTCTGGGTTTTTCACCATCATTTTTGGACTCAGAGACTGCATGTATTTCTTCCATGTGTCTGCCCAGCAGAAGGAACCCCAGCTCCACAGGACTGAAAGATGGGGATTACATGGCTCAAGTCTAGTTTTTCTGATTCAGCACTGAGCATTCAAATGTCTGGGTACACCACTGCCCCAGTAAGGAAGGAAGATAATTTGGTCTGAAAAAGAGAGGAACATTCGAAAAGCTCATCCCTGCCTCTGAGAAACTTCTAGGATTTCATAAAATGGATCAGAAGTGTACATTAATGTTCCCCTTACCATAGGTTAAACATGTATATAATGATTTCCATTACTTTTGTATTCATTGCAGGCACAGGTAATCACTGCGTTTCTCTTCGCGCCATGCTGCAAGACATTCTTCAGAATGTCACAAGCACTGGTAATTCTTATGCTTAATGGAACATACAGCCTTAAATCTAGTTGATGTAACTTCAGGAAGGCAATTTTCATGTAAACTGTGCAATAACTTCAAAATATGCATATGAGTTAATATAATAGTTGGGTAGAAGTTCTGCTGAAATTAGATATCCAGAATGATTTTGTATGGAAGTAGAAAGAAACAACTGACAGGGAAAGGTATCAAAGTGTGTCTCTGTCTGTTGGGTACTACATAAGCATGTGCAGATGAATATCTTCCAGGGCAGTTAATAAACAGTATGACTTTGCAGGACCAAGTTAAATAAAAGCATCAGTTTGGTTTGCTCCCTGCTAACTGCAGCTGGTTCCTCAAGTGACACTAAGTTAAGCACTACAGCTAAAAATCAAACCCTGGTGGCAAGCTAAGAACAAAGAATTTAAACATCTTACAGAGCATTACTCAGTGCTGTTCATTCAGGACTCAAGGTAACAGAGTTTGTTCCACTGTTTCTGACAAGTCCCTTGAGAGTATGAACAGTTTCTGTGGAACTCATGGTACACTTTAACCTTGTCTTTGAAAGATCACTTCAGAGATAATGTGGCATTTTGATCTCTGTTTAGTTGTGGAGTCTGAGGACTTTATGGACATCGTTGCATGCCCATGGTAAAGCTTCTGGGTTGAAATCCTGGGTCCTACTGAAGCCAGTTGTTTACCCTGAATACAGGTGAATATAGCCTCTTCCAGTTTGACCCCCCTCTATTCACACTGTACGGGNACAGAAAAGGCACAAAATTAATTGTTTGGCATAAAGCCGTGATAGGGGATATACATGATGGAGTCACCCCAAGACAATGGGGCTGCACAGTAACTTCCCTGAGCATCAGCAGAAAGGAGACCGAAAGGCTTTTTTGCTGAACTTTTGGACCAGTTTGAGTGACCTAAATTGAACCAGAAATGGAGAAACCCGCTTCTTCGATCTCTGCTATCGAAGTGGAGTTATTAACGCATTTTATCTTCCTCACTGTGTAAAAAGGTGGAAAGAAAGAAGTAAGAAGCTAGGATTTTTAATTTTTTTTTTTTTTTAATTTATGTCCAAATGTTTTTAAATCTCCAGCAGGGAAAATCAGGAAGTTTGAAGAAATGTATTGCTAACAATGGGCTATTATAAGTGGAGCATTAAAATGGTGTGAGGTGATATTGCATTAGTGAATCAAAATTTCTGTTTCATGCAGAAAATTGCAGCTGGTCTAAAACAATCTGTCTAGAACTGTGTTAAGTATCCAAGAATGTTTCTGAAGAGAAAAGAATACTAGTGTGTTTGACTGAACGCTTTCCACACATTTTTATTTCTTTCAATATTTTGAATTTGGGTGCTTGACTTTACAGCCTTAAGACAATCTTTTAATTTAGGTGTATAATATGTTTTATTTCTTTATTAAGAACAAAAATCTTATAAATTGGATAAAAGTTTCAGAAAGACTGGACAGATGGTAGCTTGCCTGTGCTAAACTTTATGTAAACAAACATACCATCCCTTTTTTCCGGTCTAAACTGTAGGTGTTTTTAAGCACCTACTTCAGGAAAGGCTTTGCTGAGGTTGCACAGATCCCACAGTATCACTAAGTCCAACAAAAATAGTTCAGGCTGAATGAGCCAGTCACTGACATGATGGGCTTTTTAAGTTATCCACACACAGTCTAACCACATTAGGGACTAGAAACCACCAGCACAGCCACCTGTGGAGTTCACTAAAGAGTCAGAGGTTGTTCCAGAAAAATAAATACTTCCTCTACCCTGGCATCTAAATCCTGCAGGTCTTTATCAGAGGTGGGGTGTTAATGTAACAGAGTTGGATGGCTGCTGTCCTGCCATGACACTGCAGCCACCTCAGGCCACTTTGACTTTTGCAATAAAATAGGCATTAGTTCATTAAGTTCACATCAGTGTTCAGCTCATAAACACGGATGTGTATATAGTAAGCATATAATACAGAGTGATTAGACATCATTTGGATTTGTGCACACATTTTATTCCACATTTCACACAATCACAGAATTTGTATGGTAAATCGTGTGTGAATTATTCAGTCATATCAATTATAGAAAATGGGAAATTGCCTCTGTTTCCCATGTGAGGAGATTATGTTCAGATGATTCTGAAGGGCACCGGGAACAGGCAAAAGAGATAACTGAACATCCATCACCAGCTGAGAAAAGTCCATAATTGTATTTATTTTCTAGATAATCCAGCACTCATCTGTGTAGTTGTATTTATGGTTTCTTTGAACTTTTCACAAATATTTGCAAAATGGTACTTGAATACTTTCATTTCCACCTTTAAACAGCTATATCAACTTGCTTCTGTCTAAATAAAACATACCTTTTGGGGAAACTTCACTTATTTCTTACATTTTTCTCTGAATTCTGGTATTTGTTTCTCCTTTTTGCTCTCAACATAAGTATTTTAGCATCCCTGTTAAGTCTCTGTTCTTTTCTGAATGTTTGAACATCCCAGATCAAGTACACATGTCAATGAATGTTAATAATCAGCATATGATGCCAGCTCTGATAGTTCCAAGGATGGTTTTTACAGCAGGCACTTCAGCAGGCTCTTCTGTCCTCAGACACATCACGTCTGAGATAGGTAGAGCCATGGCCATGTGAACACACGCTCTTTCAGATATACAGTTAAACAGGTGTAAAGAGGTGCATGAATAAAAGGTTTTCTTTAATTAATACTTTGCTACTTTTAGGGGCTGAGCAGATAAAAGGGGTGCTCATGTTTGTGCTATTATCCCTACAGGGAGTGCCCATACAGGTGGTCACTGTTTGGCCCTGCTAATACAGTGATGAATTGCTCCGGGATCACCTCTTCATAGCTCATAGAATTGCAAATACACTTCAGTGTCTATAAATGAACCCACTCTGTTAAAAAACTACTGAATGGGCCCAAACCCAGATAAGGTGTCTCAAACATGCAGCTCAAAGTCCCTCTCCCAACCTCTAGAACAAAAAAGCTGGAGTTTCCTGTATGGTGGGCATTCAGAATGTGAGCACAGTGGAACCAAAGCTAGCTACGAATGACATGTATGTCTTCATGGCAGTCACAACGTCATACAGAGGTTCCTGAATTAATTCTTGTGCCAAAAGCCATTGGGACCTGGGGCTCCTTAGGGTAGGAACAACATTGGCTCTCTGTGTCTGTTAGGCTTTGACTCCCAAGTCAGGTCAGGTATGTGTATGGGAAATTGTACTGCATGATCTTGATATATCCTCAGTCTCTCTGTGCCTCAGTTCTTCCCTGATTCACAGAGAAGCAGGCTGAGAGGCTTTTGGATATAGAGGTGGTAAGTTCCTAGTATACTAAATGGAATTAGGCACTTTGCTGTAAACAGAGGTTTAAAGTGTGTAACACCCCCGGCTGACTGAGATGTGAGGGGCAGAAGGGCAGATATTAGCAGGCATTTGGGCAGTTTTGTGCCCTGAATTACTTCTGTGGTACATTGCAGTTCTGCAGCGACTGAAGAGCACTGTGCTGGGATATGCTCCTGCTGATGTGGCACCAGAATTTCCAAGTTCGTCAAGGAGAAGGTATTCCTGTTACCTCCGCCTCCTTTTGTGCGCTGGAGCTCTACAGACGTGGCAGCTTCCTGAACCGCTTCCCAATTATATGGTATGCATGTTGTATGTCCCCTGTGACCATCAGGACAAGAAGAGAGTCAACAATTCCAAATTAAGAGCCACAGAGCACAAAAAACCCCAAACAAAATTAAAAAACCCACCCCCACCCAAAAAGTGAGAAGTCACGAAGAAAAACAGACTTTCTTTTCTTATTTTTCTTTGCACAGAAAAATTTTGTAGCAGCACAGCCTGATACACTGAGGCTGAGAATTGCTAGATCTCAGGATCTGAGTTTTGTTTACTGCAGTTCCTCAGTAACATTAAGAAAATGCTGTTACGATTTGACTAAAGCTTGCAAGATCGAGACATTTGCAGGGGAAATTTTCAGTCTTTTTTGCCGACTCTTTCTGAAAGGGCAGAAGCTGGGAGGCAAGATGACTCACTCCATGGGACTTTTAATTTTAAAGTGTCTAGAGCTGCTGTGAGTGAGGCCAGGCTGTGGAACACCCGGAGACTCGAAGGGTTTTATTACCCCTTTCCACGTCATCATGCAGCTCTCAAATCCCTGGAAGAAATATTCAAGCAGAGCAGGGGGGGAGGGAATCCTGTGCTTTTTGACCTGCAAGTTTTCTTGTTAAAACATCTGCATCTTTAACCCACAAATATAAATTTTGCCAATGTTCCTTCCAAGGGTATTCCTGCATTCTATGGTTTGTTTGGAAAACCAGAGAATTTAACATTTTCCTTCTCACTGTGTAAAAGGACATTTTGCTCTCTCCTCTGTGCCTGTGCTTTACTGTTGTGAATTAGAAGTCACCCTATCACCTCTGAAACTTTTCATTCTTAAATGCAAAAATGCTTGGTTGCAAACAACAGTGCTGGGGAGGTACCAATATTTCTGAAAAATCACAAAGAAATAAAGTAAAGGGGGTGGATATTTCTCAATTCAATACCTTGAATAGGATGCAGTTTGCTGCTGAGCTCATGAAGTAAATAACAAGCAATTTGCAGCTAGGCATAAAAGTGCTTGTGTTTCTGTTCAGAAAGCACATGGAGCCTGAGCTACATTCTCCTTGGCAGCACTTGGAAGAGCAGTTTTAATGAATGGCAAATGTCTAAACTTCCCTGCTCTCCCCATCCACCTAAAAAACTTTCCCTGCTCCTTGCCACAACATAAACCCCGTATGCTGCGTTATTTTTTTAACTTAATCTGAGCTGCTTCACAGATCTGTGCAACAAAAGAGTGAAAAAATAATCCGTAGAACACGTGGAGAACAGAGACAGGGCTTCAAACAGTCTGTGCGGAGTAAGATAGAAAGAATCATGTGGGGAATCTCTGCTAGGAGAAGCTGGCTTGTTTCACTTCATGACGTGTCAGGAAGATACAAATGACAGACCATATCCAGGCTGAGCACAAAGCCTGGGCAAAATCTAGGAATAGCCTTTGTTAAACTGCCCCCTGGATCTTGAGGAGGAGGTGCACCAGGGCTCAAGATCGTGTAAACTAGGGAGGAATTTACCGTTTATGCATAGAAGTGCCTTAAATTATTGAGATTTTGGAAAATATGAGATCACCAATGGAAAACGAGAGAACAGTATCGTAAAATAAATTTTCCAACTACTATTTTTTTAATTAAATGAATGCTGAAGAGTTTTCTACTTTTTGAAAATTTAGTAAATGCCATTTTACATGGCTTGAAAAGTTTTTAATACTGCTTTTTGTTTCTGAGTTTTGGTGATCAGCATTTTTACTAAAAACACCTATTTTACTTAAAAAGAGGGTTTTAAATTTTCTGATTTTTTTGCTAAGTTGCTCTTTTTTACAAAAACCTTTTAGTATAGAGTATGATACAGGGGGGAGTGAGTTGATAAACATAATATTTTTTAAATTTGTAAGCAAAACCTTTACTGAAATATTTACAAATACCTGATATTACAGTAGAAGTTATTAATCATCAGGGAAATTTTCTGATTTGAAATAACTTATTAAAAAAAATAAGTTAACACGAAAAATTTTGAAAAACTCTTTCCGAAAGTAGCAACTACCACTTCACAGAGTCAGGTACACTGATCAGGATCTCTGGAAGTCAGTTAATTCAATTTCCTGCTTGAACCAGCAGAGCTGCCGATGCTGTATCAGGTCAGCTGTGAGTGAAAAGGTAACTCATATCCTGGGGCTCTTACTTTTTTGTCCCTGGGATGAGACTTCTCATTAGGTCTTTCCCAAAGAAAGGGCAAATGAATAGAGTGAGGATGTTAAGAAAAATTTTGCAAGAACACTTGCCAAAAATAAATCTGCATGAAATAAATGACTCTCCCTCTACAGCTAGTCTACATTACATCACTGCTGTTAATTCTTACAGTTTGGAGGGGGGGTACACCTTGTTAAGGAGAAATCACTGAAGGAAGAATTCATTATGAATGAAGAAAAAGATATTTGGAGAAAGGTTTTAGAAATTAGGTTTGGATAAGAAGTCTTGTAGTGGGGCAGTCTTAGCAAATGTCGTCAATATGGTAGCCCATAAAATGTCTTTCATTATAAATGTCTGATTCAGGGCATTTTTTTAATTGTCAAAAGAGCTCTATGTGAGTTCTTCTCCGCCCAGGATTCTCAGGGCATATTTTAACAGAACATGAAAATATTTAAATGCGACGCCACAGTGGGGGCAGGGGCTGAAAGCCAATATCATTAGGATTCAGAATGGTCTTGACAAGTTGGAGAAAGGGAGCAAAACAGTAGAGTTCAATAAAAAAACCACTAGCAAAATAAGCTTAGGAAGAAAAGCAAACAGATACATAAATATACAATGAATAGTTAACCTAGGTGGATGATAACACCCCAGAGAAGGATCTGGAGAATACAAAGAGGCTAAATTGAGTGAGTCAACAGCACAGCCTCTTTGCAGCTTTGTTTGTGTCATTCAGAAGCATATTAATAAAAACGTTCTGTGTAAGCAGTTACGTAGCATTTCCCCACACTCATACTGTCTCAGCTTTTTTCACTCTTGAGATGCATGGGGGTCAAATTGGAGAGTCCAAGAGTGAGAGCAAGCAAAGGAGCAAGCAGTTGTTCAACAAGGTAGAGAAGAGGTTTAATAAATTTTTTTTTTGAGGAATTTAAAATTGAGTGGATATCCAATCTGTGTTCTTTCAGCATGTGAAAGATTGCTCACACTTTGTTTGCGGCAGAGAAAGCGATTTTTCATTCTTCAGAAGACAAAAAACTTGGATTATCTGTTTAGAGAAAAACTTTCTACTCATGGCAGGTAGTTACCTACTGACACTTTTGAGACAGAAATAATTTCCTTAGAAGCTTTAAAAGGATATTAAATATGAGTCAGAATTCACCTAGAAATACTTGCCCTTGATTTGAAGGGCAAAGACATAGATTAAGCTGACTTCTTGAATTCTCAGCCCTACATTTCCATTATATTTAATAGATTAAGTTTCTTACATTTTAAATGGGCTTGCTGTTAAAAGACTGATTTCCATGTCTGCCCAAAGAGCCCAGCTTTGCACAACCTTGGCAGGAGATGGGAACTTTCCATGACAATAGTCACATTGGTTATCAAGGACTGAAGAATCTAGCAAAGAAGAGTGAATCTCAGAACCACCTGTCCAAAATTATTTGATACTTTTGCACACCAAAGAACGTGGTATGGGTTTTCTGATGAGAAACTTCTGATTTTGCCTCAAAGCTGTCTGAAAGTTTTGTGCCAAGTGTTGCTTGAGATGTGCACGAAATTCCTACACCCCCCTCTATGTCTGAGGGTGCTGCCACGCTGGCTGTGACCACAGTGGTGAAATTAAACAGGGGGTCTCCTTGGGCACTCTAAATGGTCTGTACTGTCAGAATGGTCCCTGGGCTGCTTTTGGCCCATGCCAGTTCATCGTCTGCCAGACAGTTGTGTAGTACTGTGCGTACAGGGATAAGCCCCAAAATCATCCTTGTATGTAACACAGTGCTCAAAAAAGGTTTCGTGACCCAGAACCAGTACTTGACAGCTCACCTCTGTGTACAGAATCCTTCTGGGCATGTCTGGTGTTCTGGTATAAACACACTTTGTCTTCATTATGAATCCAAAGGTGCATCCTCATTTATATGTCTGAGGGCAAAGAGAACATTTTCACTTCATAGATGTTGAGATATCATAAGAGACAGTAAAATATAGGTTTAAAGCCTTATAATTTAAATATAATAAAGAGTATCTTTTAGTAGGATTAAGAAATTATTAAACCTGTTCCTCAGGAGAGATCTGTGCCTATCACCTAGATTTCATTTTAAATCCAGATTAGTGCTAGCAGAATCAGAGCGAGACAATGTTCTTTTCTTCTTACAGATTAAAATTTGTAATGTTCTCTGTACAATTTTAGATACTCTTATGGTGGAGAAATGTGATTTTAATGTTGCTTTTATTAGTAAATGTTTTATTTAATAAAGAACTGTAATGGATCTCACCTGTCTAATATAACTCATTAACTGATGAAACAGAAGGGATAAATCAAAATTGCTTTTGTTACAATTGACTTTGTTGTCCTGCTGAGAGTTATTGGTCTTTGACTTGCCCTTGGTTAGTGCGCTGAATACTGAAATATGTTCTTTCTCAGTGCCTCAGACAGATCCACCCGTTCTACTACAAGTCTTAAGCAAAAATTGGGTTGCGAAATTTCTTTGCTCAGTCTAATTCTGGCCAACACTTTGGAAGTTTTCTAGAGACAGCTTTCACAAGTACTCCCCTTCTCCCAGCTTATCACGAGCAGCTTTTTTTACTTTTACATAAAATAATGTAATGCAAGAAGTTAGAACTGAGATGGTTGATTCTCAAAAAGTGCTTGGTGCTTGGAGACCATCTAGTCTATTACTGATTAAAGTGTCTCTGAAACACAAAGGAATTAGCCTCAGAGTAATTAGGTATCTTGAGGAGTGGGCCCATGTGAACTTCATGAAGTTCAACAAGGCCAAGTCAAGGTGCTGCACCTGGGTTGGGGCAACCCTGGGTATCAATACAGGCAGGAGAATGAAGTGATTCAGAGCAGCCCTGCCCAGAAGGACTTGGGGTTGCTGAGGGATGAGAGGCTGGACATGACCCGGCCATGGGCACTCACAGCCCAGAGAGCCAAACGTGTCCTGGGCTGCATCCAAAGCTCTGTGGGCAGCAGGGCAGGGGAGAGGATTCTGCCCCTCTGCTCTGCTCTGGTGAGAGGAACCCCACCTGGAATGCTGCACCCAGCTCTGGGGTCCCAGCACAGGAAGGACATGGACCTGTGTGAGCGAGTCCAGAGGAGGCAAACAAAGATGATTAAGGCGATGGAGCATCTCTCCTCCCACGAAAAGGGGAGAGAATTGGGGTTGTTCATCCTGAAGAGAAGACTCTGGAATGACCTTATTGTGGCCTTCCAGTACTTAAGTGAGGTTTGAAAGATGGAGACAGACTTTTAGCAGGGCTTGCAGTGATAGGAGAAGGGAAAATGATTGTCAAGTACAAGAGGGTATATTCAGATTAAGTAGAAGGAAGAAACTTTTTTATGATGAGAATGAAGAGACACTAGAACAGGTTTCCCAGAGGGCTGGTGGATGCTCCATCCCTGGGAACACGCAAGGTCAGGTTGGATGGGGCTCTGAGCAACCTGATCTAGGTTGAAAGTGTCTCTGCTCACTACAGAAACTCCATGGGTTTTTGGCAGCCAGTAAATTTCTGCTGGTGCAGAAGATGCCAGCACCTAAACCCCAGACCTCTTGAGGCAGTCCAGGACTCATAAAAGGTTATCTTCTTCACAAGATGTAACAATACCTCCTCTTCCCTTGTCATGAATGGGAGGGCTGGAAGACACAGCAACTGTGGGGGTGGACATTATGATGTGGACAACAATGTTAGGGGAACAAAGAATGTCTGAGTAGAGGAATGGTGGGATTTCCTTAAAAGATATAGAATAAATGAATCCTAAGTTTTATCCTCAGAAAAGATGGGGCTAGTGAGGTGCCTAAGTGGTTTGCTGGCTTTCAAAGACAGAAGTTCTTAGCATTAATATGTTATTTCGTTCAAAAGGGAACAGAGTACCTTACAAATATCATGCTTGGCAGCCTCACATGGGCATCAAGCACACCACTGCAGAGGGGACTGCTGTTTTGCTCTTCAGCTTAGCAAATGCAGCATGATTCTTGTGTCATCCCTAGGTGTGTCACAGGATGTTTTGACCCTACCTTATGAGGTGACTTCCCTCTGCAGATTATAGAAATTCTTGATACTGTGGCTGAGCACCATTGTCTCCATTTCACATGGAGGAAACTGAGGCATTAAGAGGCAAGATGATTTGCTTCAGATGGCTCAACAGACCAGAGACAGACAGCAGCATGAAAATTATTTTGTGGTGGGGAGATTTAGGTTTGTAGAGTTAATGTTTTTAGTTTATTCAATGTCATGGTATTTACATAAATACCAATAGATTCTATAGAATCCGCTTTCAACTCTTTCCCTACAAGGAGTATTTTTCTTCCACTTTATATCAGAAAATTTCCTGGAGATTGACGAGAGAAAGCAACAGGCATTTTAATTGTCCAGCTCATCACACATTTATATAACCAGAGTGAAATCTGTTTGCTGTTAGAAGAGAGGGGAGGGCACAGTTTTTTCTTGCTTCTTTTTTTTTTTTTTTAACAGACCCAAAAGTTGTCTGGAAACTGTGCCAAAACAATAGCATAAAAAGAATTCATCTGGAAGTCATTAGGGAAGCTTGCAGCGGGCAGTGATTAAAGCAGGATGGAATTTCTACTTTTTTTTCTCCTGTTACAGTTTCTAAGCCAATCAAACACAGCAAAGCTTTAGAGCCAATCAAACCCCAACACTTTTTAAGTCTTATGAATATTCAACCAAGAAAACTTTCCCCCCATTTCCCTCCTGAAGGCAATTCCAACAAACCCTTCTGTAATACCTCTGAACACAGTTCCCTGCACTATTTAGGAGAGTTCAAATAACTTTGCTTTTGCTCTACCTATTTTTCCTGTCATAGTTTTCAGTGGAAAATTCTAACTGCTTTCTTATGTTAAAAACAACTGCTAGAATATTATACTGGCATTTTAAAACACAGGGCTATAATTTGGCATTAAACCCAAATCCCTGCAGAAAATTAGAAGAATCAAATTATGAATGAAAATCTATCTTCTGTTGAACTTCTTCCACTGACATATCTGTTTGCCATTTTCCTTCTGCAGACATCAGTACTGTGGGCCAGGCTGTTACAGTCTCCTCCCAACAGCTCCTGCCAATTTATGCCTTGAATGCAGTGATTACAGCCAGCTAAAAAATGCCAGGGTCCTCCTTTCCTAGCTAGCTGCAAATCCCTCATAGGACCTCCTTCTGCTTAGCATATCTGGTGATGAAAAAGCTGAAGACTTCATCCTTTACTATTCTGCATAAGGTCCAATTTTTTTTTCCTTGCATCTTTAACTGTCTCTAGCAGGGAATCTGATCTACTGTAAGGTTAGAATCAGCTGCAGTGAAAAATATGAGAACCTGCTTTTGTCAACCAGTTTTAAAGACAAGTGACATCATACAGAAACATCAATTGATCCCATTTCATCATCACAAACAGGGACACAGTAGCTGAATTAATAGACACTGTTACTGGTACCTGAAAAGACCATGAAGAAAAGGTGTCTCACTTCATATTTTCATGCACAGCGTTTGTACCACATTCCGATGGAGGGGCTATGCTTGCGAGCCTGTGGTGCTCCGCTTTGTTTGTAAAAAGAGAGGTGCTATTGTTTCCAGTGTTCTTGAATCTAAAAGATGGAAACCAATGAAAAACTGGAATGACCAGTACATTAACTGGTGTCAGTAACGGCTGTGTTCAGCCACTGGAGTGTCCTGTGGACTTGGCCGGACATTCAGCCCCTCATTCTGCAAGTGTCTGTGGTCAGGCAAGTATCTAGCGGAGCACAAAGGTATTGTGAGGTCCTTTTTTTAACACTTGGATGAAGTTTACACAAACTGAAGTGTTGCACAAGTGGATATTTAAATACTACAGCTATGAGAGTGCTATATCACTAAGACATATGCTGCCTGAAATGATTGCAGAATGTTAATAATGAACAAATATATACAGGTCGAGTTCTGCACTGAAATTTGTCTGTTAGTCCATAGCATAGTTTTATGCTTCTTATGGAGTAATTAATTTTCCTGCACCCTACAACACTAAAACTATACACTAGAAAACAGGAGATCATAGGAAGGTGTCCATTCCTGCCGTTTCACCTGGCAGGAGCCCTGTAGAGTGAAGAAGGACAGGAGGTTGTGGCCACCAGCCAAGCCACCAGCCTGCACTTTGCCCTGTGCCTGCAGCAACACAGAGGTGTTTCCTGAGCACAGGTGACCATTGTCCATGGCTCCTTGAGCTTTTCACCCTCTGTCTCCTCAAGGACTATGGGAAAATCACATATGGGGATTTTGCCTGGCATTTCTGTTAGAACAACAAATAGGTTTTCAGCCTCCTACTGCCTCAACACAAGTCACTAAAATGTTGCTAACAGGAATTAGCCTGTGTATTATTTTGGCCTTCAGATCTCCATATATAAATGTATATGTTTAGCCTAAGATCAGCGCTCTGCACTTTACAGTCCCCAACTACTTTTCTTATTTGAACTTTTGAGCTGCTCATGTCTCATTTTCTTCTCCTAGTATTTCCTTTTTGTTTAGCAGTTCTCAATTTTATTCAGAACAGTGATGGTACCAAGAGGTCAGCTGTCAAACTATTGTTTCCTGCTGTGAGCAGCGTTAAAAATTGACCACCTGGGGCTGAAGAGGTTTTGCTTGAAGCCAGGTGCAGATGCAGCAGAAAAATAAACACAGCTTGTAATAGCACTGGGGAAATGGTATGTCAGAGCCTGTTTCTGTTACATTTCTCTTAATTTCCTAACAAAGAGCAAAAAGCAAGTGAAAGAATCCAAATGGGAAGAGATTCGAAAGGTACAATAGTGTGAGAAGCCTGAAAACACAGGGAAGAAAATTAACACTGGCCACATGGGACCAACTCCGGATGTTTTTCTGCAAGGCAGAGTGTTGGATTCCTCTTTCCCATGAGTAGCTCCACTGAAATCATCAAAGTTACTCAGGTGAGTAGAGCATGGGAATTGGTGAAGGCGGTAAGCCTCCCAAGACAAAGAGAATCACAGGTAAGCAGACATTAATGATCATTATCCTGATCAGAGTAGTTTTCCAAAGAATGATTAGGGATACCTGTTTTCAGATATTTGGTAAAATCTCTAAGAGCAGCAGTCATTAGCAGCACTTAAATTATAATGGATGAAAATTCTAGGTTTTCTAGACATTGATATAAGAGAACTAAAGCCTGAGGTGGGTGTGGGGATGTCAGATGTTAGAAGAAAACCATAAACGTCTTCCATTTTGCTGCTCTGTAACTATAAAGATTTTATTTATCCCAACTTTCTTTTCTAGTCCTTCTCATAAAACATCCATCTTATTACCTATAGAGGTGAAATTCCCTGTGGAACTCATGGCTTTCTGTTAGCATACCCAAAGGAGGCAGAGAAAACATGTAATTAATGTAAATGATAGCTCCAGGAAGCTTATTAGCATAGCGCTCATTTATTCCGCCATTCTCCGTCCTTTGACCTTTCCCAGAGGAAATGGAATAGGTTCTGAGGAAATAAAAAACATCTTTAAAACAGCTTCATGTGAATTGTCTTGATGGTATCATCCTGACCTTTGTAATCAGGTACTGTCGATCAAGTAAGCAAATGATTACACATTTTCCTACACTTGAGCAGAGTTATCCACTTCTCTAGGGACAGACATGGAAACTACAAGAAACAATGGCCATTTGCCAATATAACCAGAAGTTCTGTCACCAGTTCAGAAATTAATTATGCTAGATTACCCACTTTGTCACAGAGGTGAGATTTTCATGTCAGGAAAGAGGCACAGTGGATGTGGGGACTGCTTTTCCAGTCCTGAAGAATCAGGGGGCTTCATGCCTTCAAAGTGTGCAGAGCAAAAATGGGAGGGAGAAACAGAAAAAGATGATGCAGGAATAGATGTGCAATCCAAAATAATTCTGTGGAGCTGTGATGTGGGAAAAAAAGACCCAAATTCCTGCCCAGGGTCAAAACAAAGACTTGGATATTGGAATCCATCACCCCAAATCCTTGTTTTTCTCTGTTAAATCATCCCTTTTCAGAAGGAAATGGCAGATTAGGGAATCAGCCAGTGATCAGCCCTTAATCTTCCCTCCTGTCACAGGATACAGGAAATAAGGAAATAAGGGAAAAGAAAATCAAGATGTTGAGACAAAGGGATAGAAATTTTCTCTTCTGTGCATGTGTCTGTTACAAATATAGCCCTAAATTTCTAAGCAAAAATATTTTTCCAGAAAGATATTGGGAGAAATTCTAAGAGTATGGGAAGATGCTTGATGCACAGAACAGGATATTTCACCCTCCATGATGGTAAGAGACTGTATGGATAAAAAAGAAGTTATGCAAAAAAGTAACCTCCATCCTGTAAAGAAGGTGAAGGAAAGCGGAATGGACAAAAATGAATACTTGGTCTTCCATGTCTTGAATGAACTGGGGGAAAAAAAACCCTGAGACATTTCTAAAGAATCTGTAAGTAAATGTACTTTGTTTAAAACTGCAAGAGAGAGATTTCAACCTCAAAGATGATCTGAAAGTACTGAGAGGAGTGGAGTGGAAGGGGAAAGAGAAAATGAGTTAGATCCTAAAAAACTGATAAAATGTCCTCCAAGTATACAAATGAGAGACGATGTCAGGAAAGAAGAAACGGGCTATTTAGTAGTGAGAAAGAGGTGAAAGATAAAAGACAGAGAATTACTTGCAAATCAGTATCTAGGTAAGTACTTTGCTCCATTTTTCATTAAGAAGGTTATGCTTTTATTTTACGAGAATTCATCAAAATTTCATGGTGACACTAATACTTAAAAAGCCCCCAACAAATGAATTCATTCCAGATTGTTTGCACTGTTCAATTTTCTGGGCCTCTCTTCTCACAACACCTAGTCTCATAGTGAAACTTCCCAGATCTGTAGAGACCATCCCATAAAACTGATTGCTGCCAATATTTTATCAGAATTGAACATAACCCAGCACTTTGTAAGGAAGAAATATTCATAGATCATATCTTAAGAACTTTGGAAAAAGGGTTAAAAGTACACTTGATGAACTATAGCCTGGATTTAGCCAGGAGTCTGCTAACAAAGTTTTGAAACTTTTTTTCTGAAATCGGCCCTTTAACATAAAGGAGGCATAGATACAGAAAGCACAACATAAGCCTGATCCTTTCACATAACCCTTTCACAGCCCTGAAGGTGTTCACTTGTTTAAAACAAGACACATCCCCAGGTCCTGGTTTAAAACGTGGACTTCAGCACCCGGTGTGTGGGCAACACTGATGAACAGGTATAAGAAGAGGCCTTGTCTCTAACAATTCATTTTCCCTATGGCAATATTCTCCCTTTGATGGTAGTCCTTCATGTAATTTCAAGCAATATCTTTCTGTCTTGATAATAAATGCACTCTGCTCTTTTTGGAGAGGACCTGCTGCTGTTCTCAGCACCCCATATATATATAAGACCACTTGGATAAGTCTTGGTGGCCAAAACGAAAGGGAGGCCCTGTTGAGGGCATTGCAAATAAGCATTGTAGTGTGCTGATTTTGGCTCACTCATTTCCCATTCCACCCTAACATTTGTAAATTAAACTCCTATTTTCAGATTTCCAGAGACTGTCCCAAAGTTTGATTCCTTTAATTATGGCTTGAAGTAGAGGGTAATGCATTCCAAGAAACCAAAAATTACATGCAACATGTTATTACAGAGAGACTTGTGGAGATCTGCAGCTTTTGTGAAACCCTGTGAGACATAATGGGACGAAACTGCTGAAGATGGATCCAGCTAGGTTGCAAATAAAGAGGTCTCAGAATATGACTCTTCTTTCAGTACCATAGCTGGAATAACAGAATTAAAATGCAGATAGAGCTGCCATTTGAAAGCCTTACGAGGTGAATAAGGAGGGATTTTTATCAATGAAAGGAAGACGAGGAATTAATTTTTTTTATTTTTAAGGCTATCACATTTATACTTGTCAGCTATATTGCTTTTGACATAGAGAAAGATATTTTCAGCAGTCAAAAAACCCTGAAAATTCAATAGGAAATTATTTTCTTAGCAGGGTCATGTGCGGTGATTGTTCTGCAGATGTTCCTGAAATAGAAATCTGTTACACTGTAATTTATATTTTGGCAACTGGGCTCATTGAACCTGATGATCCCTTCCTATGCTCTGTTTTCCTATATAAAACTCAGCACATTTTCTGATTTGGAAGTCCCAGAGTAGAGCGTGTTTCTCTAAAGGTAGATGTCAACAACAAAGGAATTTGTGTCTGAGCTAGGCCTCCAGCTATAATAGGAGTTCTAGACAGTCATCTGGGGCTGGTATTTTGACATTTCACTGCAGCACGATATCAGTACATCATCAGTCAGAATCAGAGTATGAACTATGACAGGACTACATCTGCAGTGGCTTCAGAATTGTCTACACATTGGCAAAGCTGTAAAGTGAATGTCATAGCTGGTAAAAAATAAAATGTTTATTTATAAAAGTGTTTATCCCAGAACATCAGAGAAGGAATATAGAGAGGCAGGCTCCTTAACCAAAAATTGTAGAGACAGGGAGAGGAAGAGAGGCACACCAACAGGTTGCCACATTAGCTGAGATGGTTCTAGCTCTTTTTTAATCTTTTTAGCAAATTGTTTTCTTTTGCAGACTAAAAATAAATATTATTCTATTTCCAAAGCACATTTGATTTTCAATATTGGCCTAATTAGGCCAAACTCCATATTTAAGATTAGATTTATAATTCAACAGAAGTGTCAAGAAAGAAATTTTGTTTAGGGACTACTTCCTGAAGGCACCCATTGCAACAGATGTACTGTTGCAGATCTGGGTTGGTAGAAGTGGTCTTTGCTCTTTGCAAGTGCTCCAAGACATTTAGGCTTTGGATATAGATCTGTGTAGATCACACCTTCTCTCATCCTCACGGGCAGTTGGGTGTGCTGGTCTTGTGGAGCACATTCAAAGAACATTAGTTTTGGGACATGGCTGGGAATTCTCTGTTGCTGGCAAAACTGCCTCATTCACTCACTTTAATGAGAAATATGGACACTGTCTGATCCAACAGCATTCATGAGTTTTGAATTCAATTGTGAGCACTCGCTGTGTGGATTTGCTGCCTTCCTTTGTCGGACTGCAGTAAAGAGCAGTGGAAACATGGCTGTGCATCTACCATACTTGAGTGCTGCAAAGGAGAGGAGATTTGTGGCTCCGTGCCAGTAGCAATGGAAACATGGCACACACAGAATGTCTTTGATGGCAAACCCAAAAATGAAACACATGCAGTTTCCTAGAGAATTATGTACTTTGTCTAGTTCCCTAAATGTCCTTACAGAGCATTGTCCCAGACACTGAACAAGTGCAGTGCACTAGATAGTATGAACTCAGAAAAGCAAGAACGGGAACATACATCAGCCAGTGGGAGAGTATTCTCAAAATACAGGTGATCTATTTTTAACCTATCAGTTCTGATCATTGAGAGAGACTCATGGGAAGGTTTACAAAAATCTCTTTGGAAGACAAGACTGGGAAATACAGTCTGTGACAAACAAAAACATGATGTAGCAAAAAGAAGTTGCAAGGAGCCTCACTCTTAGGTGGTAGGACTGTGACTGTGGGGATCTGCACAAGCCATTTCGCCTTCTGAATGCGAGGGAAAATGAGATGATGCAGCTGGTATTTGGATTGAGGACGAATGAGCAAGACGCCTGCTCTTAGTGCTTTTTGCTCAAAACTACTGCCAGAGACACAGTAAGAGAGGGTACAGTTCACCCTTGTTGCTTTTGAAAACTTCAGCACCCTTTTCTCCCCCCAGTGACTTCACCTCTTACAACATGGGAGGGACTGCTGACTCCACTGCAGTAGACAGAAGAGTTTATTTTCCCCAATTTTTTGCATTTCCCCAATTTTCTTGCATTTTTTCATGCATGCTAAAAATTCATTTGAACCAGAGAGGGAAAGAAATGAAACTTAGAGGCAGTTGTGCAAAGCTCTCTCCATAGACCAACATCTCTGCATTTGCTTCATTTTATATGAAACTGATGGAATTCATGTGTAGCTCTTCTAGTTTGGTAAGTATTTCCATAAATGCAACAGTAATTAAGTTCAGCTATTGGCAGAAGTATAGAAAGTGTAATGCTGCCAGAATAACTGAGTGTGCTTATATTGTAAACTTAGCCTTTTGCAAAGGAACACTTTGAAAGTCTATGCAATAACTTCAAATTTCACAGCTTTAAAAGCACTTTAATTTTAGTCTGAGAGGATCATTCATCTCCTGTTGTATATACATTCATTGTGCATATCAGTGCTTCCCAAAGCAGCTCCAGATCTGTCTGCCTTCCATGCTAGCCTAGTTTAGACTATAGACTGTTTAGAATAGAAGTTACTGCAGTGCCTATAAAGCAAAACCAACTGCGAAATCAAGCTAACATCTAATTTAGAAATGTGACTTTTGTCTAATGCAAACAGACCTACATGGAAAATATTTCCTAAGTGCTGCGCTGAAACAAGGGAATGATCTGTGGGATGAAGATGACAGGGAATTATCTGAGACTGAAAAATGCAGGCTGAGGTAGGAGACGTGACGTGGCTGTCAGTAGCAAGAGCTATTTAGGATTGACCAGAGGAGTTCAGGCCTCAGCCTCTGCATGCCAAATACAGCTCTTCTAAATGATAGAGTGGGAATTCCAAATAGACTCTGGCCAGTCTGCTCGGATCTCGCTGGACCGCAGTGCCAGGCATGGCAATTAGACTCACCAAAGAACAGCAGCAGTGGGGAGCTCCCTGTTGTCCAACCCTTCCTTTGTCCGTCTGCAGGTGAGGGGCCTGTTTCATTCACTTCACCCACCTTCCTACACATTGCTTCACTCATGCAGCAAGGTGGGACTATAGATTTTTATGCAACCTCTGTATTGTGACAGTCTCTTGTAGCTGGTTTACCAGCAGCCTTAAGGAGTTACTGCTTTTTAATTCCTCAGCAGGCAATATGGTATGTACCTCATATAAACTCACTAAGTCCAAGCCAAGGATTTATGTAAAATCTTCTGCTGCACTTCTACAACAAGATCAGTTTCCTTCCATGATTAAAAAAGCAGGTAATTAGTCACAAATAATAATAAGGAGGCCAGACTTGCTCATTTTTATCAGCATTTTTAAAAAAAGCTCAGTGCATCAGTCTTGCAATTTTCACTTTCTCTATGTGGAGAATATACATTCAAATAATTTAAATATAATTTCAAGACTGAAGGTTTTATATGAGCTTTTTGTGAGGATTTGTGTGAACAATAAAAATAGATGGAAAGCAAAAGAAATGGAAATAAAGCAGTTGAATCTAACTGAAACAGATTTTAAGAGCAATGTATTCTTCTCCAGCTTCTCTGGTAGAAAGAAACTAAAATTAGTGGGAATCTGGAAAACGTATAAAAGACAGTGGTAGGTCTGCTTCCTGCTCCTCTGCCTGCCTTCCTCTAAAAAGTGACGACTTCTTAATCCAATACCTTGAAACTAGGGTAAGAACTGATTTCTCCTTCAGCACAGTGAAGGATCATGCACTGAGTCCTTTGACCCTGGTTATAAGGATATATGGCTTACATACCACCCTCGAACTCAGATTGCAGATTTTTTATGACAATTATTTCTGTTATTTTGGCCCATATTCCAACAACTGTGTTCTGTCAGTTAGAATGACCTTTGACTAAAGCGCTGAGAACTAATAACCGAGAAACACGATTTTTATGAGAGCATGTCCTAGGTATTTGAATAGTCCTATAAATACATGTGTGTCCCTACCTATAATTATGTGGGTGCATGTCTGCTTTGTGCCAGTCCCTACTGATCATGACTATGGAACAGCCTCTTTTCTATGGCTGTCTGTAAAGATGTTAGAAAAAACTGCGTCCTTGAGAGCAAACACCTTGAAGAATCACAAAGTGGTTTCCTGTCCATCCAAAATTAATTGACAAGGCAAGAAGCAGGAAGGCCATGCAGCCTAAGTAAACTATTCCAGGTGGAAATAATGACTGAACCAAAGCAGGTCAATTCAGTGTCCGGAACATTTTCTGTGCTATGAGACTATCTAGAATCAGGCTAGATCATTAAGTTACAGATAATTTTGCTGCCAATTATTTCAATTTACCACATTTTGAATATGTGGTCAGTGTTTTCCTTCCAAGACTCCCCAGCTGCTGCTTACTTAGCCACTCATATTTTCTTTTCGCATTCCCTAGCAAGAGGCACAGAGCAGAGAGGTCTGAGGGCTGCTTTGAGGTGAGCTACAGTGGCAAGATGGTTGCAGAGGTAGAGGTGTAACATGCACTGCTGCTGAGCTCTAGGAAACTCTCCGTTGCACAGGTTCTACTGGGAAAAATGTTTGCTGAATGCAAAAGAAACAGATCTCTGCAAAACAGTTTTGACTTTAATGGGAAAGAAGAGCTTTCAGATGAGTAGGGGAGTGGAGAGAAATCTTGGTTACACCTGCCTTCCTGCCTGAACCCCGACAATTCTACCTCCAGGATGTCTATTCCAGTTTTTGTTGATTTAGGCCTGAAGCGGAAAACTTTTAAAAAAATTTTCCTTCTTACTAGACTGCTGGATTAGACATTTATTCAAAAGGCAATGGCCCACCCAATCAGCCTGCTGGGACCTTTCCCAATGAAAACACCTCTCTGCTGCAAGCCTGTAGTCACTTGCAAGTGAGTACATGGCTGAGGAAGCAGGCGGAGAAAGGAATTCCTCCAGATTTTTCCTTTTGCAACTTTTCATTAAACTACAACTGTGTGCACTCCATTTCTTCAAACATTTTTGTTTCATGCAGCAGGAGAGGGCTGGCTGTGTGTCTGTGGAAGTAGTTTGTCACAAGAGCAATATGCAGTCATTCTTTTTCCCCTTTTACTAACATAAAAATCATGAGGCTCTTTGCAGTCAGTCATCATCCCAGACAATGAGAACGAGAAGCTAATCCAGAAGCAGGAGCTGTATGGCCAGCACCATTCCTGCAAGGCACAAAGGGAAAAAAAAGAAAATATGCCGGAGCTCTGCAAACAGAACTTGTAACTGTTTTCCCAGCTATCCATACCCCTCTTCCTTCCCTGCTTCCAGGCCGTCTTGTTTCCAGGGGATGGAATTTCTCAGCAGAGCCTGTGGCCATGCTGGTGCTGGTGTCTGGCCCGCTGCTAGAACCGTGACTGGAGAGAAGTGGGGATGACTGAGAGGAATAAGTCCTGCTTCATGCAGCTTTTCCTGAATTTTTTCCCCTGTCCTCAGAATGGGGTGAAGAGAAATTATGCAGCTAAGTAACTGCTCAGTTGGGCTCCTCCCTCGGTCCATCCTTCCTTTTCCCTACCTCCCCTTTCTTTTTTTTGGTGTGCAGCCCACTGACTACGTGGACACTGTGGAGCAGAGCCAGGGCAAGGGACACAGAAAGACACGTCCTCTGTCAGAGCTTTTCTCCCTTTTCAAAAAGTTATCTCTGCTCTAGCAATTCTTCTTGCAGCTTTGCATTTCGCAGGGAAAGAAAGAGAATTTAAGGAACGGATTCAAATTAATGCATATCTTACTGAAACTCCAGTGATTTCCCTCAGTTAATTTCAGTTTGACTGTATGCCAGGAGCATTTTCTTAGCACCACTTTTCCCATTTTTCCCTTAACCCCTAATCTCTTAGACAATAATTTTGGAAAACTCAGATCATATCCCATCACTGATAAACCCTTTTGATTATTTGATACACAGCTTGATATAGTTGCCTTTACCCAAGATGAGAGATGCCTTGGGAATCAGCCTGGCCTCAATTATAAACACACACACAAATCACTGTGAAAATTTTTATGTAGATGTTGAGTTGCACTAAGAGCAATTTTAATTTTTACTGTCTGTTCTTTTGTTTTAGTCTCATGACCAAAAAATATATGTACTGCTTGCTGAGGCAAGAAATGAATGTAGCATGCATAGAAGTGTCAGGGGGCTTGGAAACTGTATTTGGAAAAGCAGAGTATGAGTGGGAGTGGACTGTGTGGATGACTGTGGGGCATGAATCTGTGACTAGTGGGTTATGCCAAAAGTTTGTTGGGGTGGTGTGGAAGAAAAACAGAGCCCTCCAGCCTGCTGAACATTTGTCACAATGGGGGTTATTGTCTTCAGGATGCTTGGTGAAATATTTAAGAAGGTGCCAAGAAGGAAGAACAACGTGATGGTTTGGCAAGTAACACAGAGAGAATTGATAATATGCTATCAGATGCAGAGGCCTTTCTGCACAACTCTGGGAATACCACCGGGGTCTGGGAAAAAAATGTGATTGCAAAATAACGGCAGAAGTTTCTCAGAAATTCTGAGAAAAGGCAAAAGCAGGTAGAGGAAAGGAAAGATGCTTTAGAACATTAAATTCTCTCTGTCTCTGTTGGATATCCCTGCAGCAATGAAAATAAGAAGCACTCAGCCCTGTTGCTATGGCTGCTTTGTTTTTTATGGGAAGGTAAAACCAAGAGGCTATTTTCACTAGGGACCAATTTTGTTCCAACATAAGTTGTATTTGTTCCTCAGACTGGAAGTACCTCAGGATTTAGGCCCATCTAATTTTCTTAAATTATTCCTCACCAATATGGTTGATGGAATTATGTGAACTTCTTGCTCCAAAATCCTCCTGCAGCTGTTCCTCCGCCCATAACCCAGGTCACTTCTCTTTGCAGCTGGGGTAAGCTACCTCAGGAGCATTCCTCTCCAAAAGAGCTGATGCCTTTTGCACTGGGGAAGTGGGACACCCATACCAAATGGATCCAGTCCTTGAAAAGTTCCTACCCACCTTAGTTTCCTATGAGGAAATGGGAGGGAGGAGTGGATGAAATTTCCTGGGCAGCTGAAAAATAAAGGCTGTAATTAAATTAATGCTTGAGGAAAGCAAGAGAATGAGAGAGCACATAATAGAGATAACAGAACTCAAACTAAGAAGAGTAGGCGGTGGAAGGGAAGGGAAGAGAAAATGCTGGAAAAATGCAGAGGCCAGTATTGGGGAAGACCAGCTACATTACAGAGCTGCTCCTGGGAAGTCAGCCAGAGTGTCTCTGTAGGAGTCTTCATCTTTCTCTCTGACTGCAAAACAGAGCTAAGGCCTCACATAGCATCCAGTTAATGAGCTTAACCAGTGGTAAGGGGAACATCGACTCAGATATGACCAGATACCAGCCAACCAGTTCCCCTAACTCTGCCAGAATGGAAGTTACTGGTTGGAGATTCAGGCGTCTCCATCTCCTTTCCTGTAAAGCCTGATGGCTTTCATTAACCTCAGATTATCCCTAGTATTTTGTACTTTTCATTGTTCTTCAGTAGCACTCTGAGAGAACACCTACTTCCCCAAACTCCTGTTACTGCTTTTCTAATAATAGTCTTGTTTCAAATTTTTACATTTATTGTTATAACAATTTTTCTGAACTTTGGGAAGTCAAAGAGATCATTTAAATTAATTTATTGTTCAGGACTACAGCTCTTCTTCCTTAGAAGAAGATCCTGCTCACTTCATTCGAGTTTTACCTGCAAGAGCTGAAGAACACGAATGAGCAAATTGGCCAAAGGAGCCGCAGAGGGTTTAACACTGGTGAAATGATCCAGAGTCTGCAGATGTCTGAGCTACACTCTGCAAATACAGCCTTGTAGCTTGAAGACCTGTGCATTTTATTGGTATGAGCCCTGGGGCAAGTCAGAATGGAAAAACAGGATGTCATCTAGATTCAAGAAAAGGGCACCAATGTTTTCTGTGCCTAAATTTTCCTAACCTATAAGACCAGGGACACAATCATAAAGCATTTTGAAATTTCTAGCATACTGATGGAAAATAGAAATATTATTATTTGAATAAGTTTTGAGTTGAGTCTTTGCTGCAAATCAGAAAGTACTATTTTATTAGTATTTATTTTTAAGTATCTTGAAACTTCTTCTGATTTTCAACATGGACCCGTCATCTAATTCTTAGACTAATTTTTTTATTTTGGACCCGTCATCTAATTCTTAGACTAATTTTTTTATGTATTTCTTAATACCACACATTTGTTTTAATACCTTGTAATCTTGAGACAGGTCATCTGGTAGGACCAGCAGAATGGTTTAGTGCACTGGGTCCTCTCTAGGTCCTCTGGATAACACTCTGCAGATGTTATGGTATTACAACCATGACGCCTTTCAGCATTCAACAGGTTCCTGTTGAACCTCCACACATTCGTCTCCAGATAAAATAAAGAGAGCTGGCAAAAAGAACATGCCTTTAAACACAGGACATTGCAATACAGAGGTGCAGGTATGTGTCTTCTGTGGACTAGCAGCTGTAATGTCCTGAGGGAGTGCACCACTGGAGGCAACATCTAAGCTCAGGTTGTGAAGTCTGTGGCAAGCCCTGTGATGCCTGAGCATCTTCTTGGATGACTGAGCCAGTCTTTTCTGCTTCCTCCATTTCACAGATCCTGGTGATGAGGGTCCAGCAGTCACCTGGATTGCAACAACAGTGTCAGAACTTAGTAGCTACATACAGACAGATTTGAGGTAATGTCTGATTAAATGGGAAGCCTTTACCCCAAAATGTGGTTGTCTGAATTTTGTATGAAGTGTGTTGGCATGTGTTTGTGTATGTGTCTGTATGGTGTATGTTTGTATGTACATGAGAGACAAAGAGCTGAACACCTCTGGAAGGTGTTTGTTTTGAGACTATGCATACTCTACTGTGTGTGAACAAAACCTCTGAAATTTAGAAATGTTTGCGTTGTTATTAATGATGCTCTAGCAATTTCACTGTCAGAGAAAAAATATCTACAGATACACATAAAAGCATCTATGTTTTCTTAGGCAACATGTGTGAGCAAGTGTATTTGCATGGTAGTGTTTGTGTCCTAAATAGTTGCAAGTGGTGATGCACTTATGCACCAAATGTAGATTTAGAGGATAAAGTCTTGATGTGAATATGTGAAGACCTGCCAACTATAATAAATATTAATAGTTATTCTCTGACCTTGTTTGGCTCATGTGTTCTTTCTGAAATGCCATGTACTACCTGAGCCTCTGCTATGGTTCATTATCCTACGGCCCACCTGAATTCTTGTACTGCACCTGAGATATGCAGTTTATGTGTCTTCTCCCTGGCCTTCCCAAGCTCCAACCCAACAAGCAATGCAGACAACCTAGAGACCAACCAAATCATCCTCAAGCAGGATATCCAGAGCACCGTGCCTCCTAGCTGCTCACTGGATGGTGATGAGAAATTGGAGATGTTCAGTGCCAGGGCAATCAGGACTAGGGCAAGGCGGGTGGGAGAACCCAACAAAAATCAACACACCTGCAGAGTCAAGAATTACCCTTAGCAGGGTAAGATGATGGAGGCACGATTCAGGGAAGGAAGGTGTGACAGACAACTCATTAGCAAAGGGGAACAATGAGCTGGTAGGAGGCATGAGCAGCGTTCAGAGAGAGGTCTTACCCAGAAGAGGCTTTCAGGTAGCGTGAGAGGAAATAAGCAGAGGAAGAGTGACTTGGGGCAAGAAAGAAACAGGTCACAATTTTAGGGTTGTAACACAAAAAATGCCGTATATAATATGACCAAAATTGTTATCTGGAGAAGATCTCCCAGATGTAGGTTATACTTTCTGATTGAGCTTTTTGTGAAGATGGATCATAAAAGGGGTGGCAGGATATTGGCTATGTTTTACAGTTCTCCAGATTCAGAGACATAATGCTGACCGCTGACCAAGGCAATTTCTCCCCTCTCAAGTTCAAATCATTCCTGTTGTTTGTGAGGAAATCTCAGCTGTTGGTACTTACACAGTTCAAGGTACCCATCACCTTTGGGTGGGGTGTGGGTGCTCCATTTGGGATCACTGTGCTGACTGTCAGTGAGGCTATGGATGTTGTGGCAAAAGGGTGCAGCTCTTTCCAGGCGAGACTTGTCTGTGTCTGTGGTGCTCACGTCAAATTCATCCACGCTGGCCACAGCGTGTGCCAGAGGAAATCCAAAATTTTGGAGGAGGCTCTTGGAGCTGGTGCCCAGCTCTCCTCCCTTCCAGGCAGAGGAGCAGCAGTCTGTCTATGGTGCGGGGGGCTGGTTTCAAGCAGGAGGAATGTGGCTGACAGGGAGGTAGGAAAACAGGAGAGGGACAGGCTGCAGGAACTGACAGCAGTGTTCACCATCCTCCCTGAATTTTGATACTCACACCACACGAAAATCAAAGTAATTCCTTACATTTTCTGACTCCCCTCACTCCCAAGCAAGCTAAGGGGCAGACACTTGCTTTCATAGCCAATCTTTTTTTTATCAATAACATCAGCTGAATCTTTGTATGATTTATATCTTCTGGCTCCTTTGCTTTCACAGTAGCAATGCAACAGGCTTTTTCACCTCTTTCCAGGCTCCTCCTGCATGACTTTTTCCTTTAAATTTGATGGTGACCCATTTAACAGAACATACTTCGGTATACGTGGAAAATCTCAGTAAGGGTTGACTTAGGATACCTATTCCTCATTAACCCTTGTTTGAAAGACATTTATAGTGTCTGAACATATAGTGCAATGGAGATCAAGAATCACTTTGAATGGAAATTGTATCTGATTATTACAAGGACTATAACTTTGAAAAATAAGTCTTTTATGACTTCTCGCATGGCAAAAACAGGTGATATCAGAAAAAAAGTGTTCTAAGCCTTGAGTGGGATCTCTGAAAATAAACCTGACTTGAAAACATGGTCCAAAAATAATTTGCACAATAAATTAGGCTCAACTGATTTTTTATGCATTCCATGGCTTTAACTCTGAAATAAGATGGGCAACTGCTGCTTTTTAAATTAAATCCTTACTTTGTGCTGCACGGCTTCAAACTTGCTCATCTGAGACTGGGAAAAAAAATCCCACATACCATTACTTTCAAAACCTCTCTATTGTATTTTTATATTCTGTTTTTCATCTTGTCTTTTTCAGTCTAACTGCCACTCTGTATTATAGGGTGTATCCAAATTCAGGGAAAACCTCTGGCCAATTGTTTTTGAGGAACTTCCCGAAGGACTGTGCTGCTCTGTTTGGGAGACTGAGAGTGCCACGTCGCTCCCTAGCTATAAATGCTGAGAAAACCATCATGGTTACTTTTGCAGTTCTTGATGTGGTTCTGGGTGGTAACTTCCGATGGCCAACATTGTTTTTTTTTCCCCTTGGCTGCAGGGATATGCCATGACTGTACTTGCTGAGAAAACTGTGGAGGCTCTGAAGTGTAAAACTGGATCACAGGGACCATCTAGTGTTCTCAGCCTGTACCACCACGGTGGCAATGCCTTGTATCTGCATAACATAGCTGTTAATGTTCTGCAGTCTTCTGGATTAAATATCTACTATTTCAGAGAAAGAAATCTGTAGGTTAGCACAACTAGTTTTCAGCTGTTCTGATTGAGAAAATGAGAAAAGTACTTTTGACTGGTCTTTTTAGGTGCTCTGTTCTAAATTAAATGAAAGCTATGTCTTTCAACATGTTCACAGAGAATCCATCCCTACTTTTCAGCTAATATTTTTTTTAAAGCAAAGTGGAAAAGGTGTTGAGGGTGGCAAGGACAAAAGAATTTGGCTTTAGAAAGTCCAAAGTTTCCATCTTTGATGCATTCACCATAAGGCACAGCAGCCCGAGCTCCACTCTGTGTGAAGTGCTTGGAGAGAAGCAGCTGAGATGCCTGGGCATGAGGATCAGGACATGCAGTGACAGAGAGCTGAGCTGGACACCAATGGGAGAGAGATGGGGCTGCCATGAGATTTAGGAGTGACAAAATAGAGAATTAGGATGCTCCTGGGTCAGCTGAGGGATGGAGAAGAGAGAGGGTTTCCACCATGCTAGAGTAGAGATGGAGGGGAGCATGCTAGAGCTGGGCTCTAGCTGGGCTCATGAAAGGGAAAATGAGGGTGGGACTGAAGCTGTCAGGCAGGGCTGAGGGTGTCAAGGCTGTGCTTGCTGCATACCTCTTTCCCACCCACACCAGCCAGAGTTAGGCATATCCTGCTGCCCTTCCCCTCCACCACAGGGTACTGCCTTTTCTCTCCCATTCTCATTTTTCAGACAGAAATTTGGCCCTTCAGAGTGTCAGGTTTGGCAGAGGACAGCAAGTTTGGGAAGAAAACCTGTTCTGAGAATAAAATAATCATTTTTGTCTTGATCCCAGGCAGAAGTGCAAAAGTGCCTCTTTCCATGTTTGGGCACTTGATTATTTCCAGAATGTAAAAGGTAAACACAACAGAAGACTTCAGTGAATTGTGATAACTTGCCAGAATCCCAGGGCTATTTCATCCCACTTGAAAAGAAAAATAAGAGCCAGAGGGCCTTAAGAAAATCAAGGCGTTCACTCTATTTTAGTTTGCAGATAAGGAATTCCTCAAAAGAACCTCTAGAGGAAATGGAGGGAGGGAGAGAGGGAGGGAAGAAGGGAACACACTCCTTACAAGTCTGATTAATGGGGATTCTGCTGCACAGTAATTAATCTGGGTGATTTTTTTTCACTGAAACAAAAAAACTTTGCACAATCACAAAAGTTTGTGAAAGCATTTTGTTTCTCAAAAAGGCTCAGCCTGCCAAAAAAAGGAAGAAAGAACTGGCAAAATATCTGAGAAAATAAAAAAAAGTCAGTAATTCAAAACAAAATATATTTAAAAATGTATTTCCACCTGTACATGAACATTCCTCATTTTAAAGGAATTTTTAAAATGTCCAAAACCTAAATAAATGCTTTATTTCACATCAATCCTATCATTTGTTCAAATCAAGAGGAATTTTATGCAGTATTTTTCATCTTATACACCCATACTTGTACCTCATCTTCGTGGGCTAGGTGTAAGCCCTGTTCATGTATTGAATCTCTGACAGAATGAAAGCCTGGACATGTCCTACAAACCCACAGGTAATAGGAGAGACTAATGTGGGAAGAAATCTGTGAATTGCTGTAAAAGAGTCTCCATGGAACAGGGCAGCAAGGCATAGCATTTATCCTGTGTGATACGGAACAGCGTAAGGAGTAGTTTAACATTTTTCTGAAGTGTTAAAATCTTGCCAGAATATTCAAAATCTGTTCTTTTACTTTAGTTTTGTGAAATTGAACTTTTCTGAACCTTCATCATGCCAGTACATGCTCCTGAACTGGGAAACTTACTCTAATTAATTGAGATCAAGAGACAATTTTAATTCCTAGTCAATGTTCGTGTTCCATAATCATGAGCAGGGCAGGAAATGTATTAAACTCAACAGTAAACACATTAAGGTATGATACATTCTTACTGTAGACATTGTCAGTGTCTCCACTAAATGCATTTAGCAAGCCACAAATGATGACCTTCAATTGCAGTGCAAAAATGAATGAAACCTTCTTAGTGATTTATGGACTAACAGAAAAACTTGAGAGTTCTTTTTAAAAAAAGCTGGGAAAACTAGCTTTCTTTTTTTTCCCCCCCAAGACATAGAAAAAAGGTGGGAAAAATTAAAGGAACTTCAGTAAAATGTAAAGTAAAAAAAGTTAAAAAACAACAACCCCATGTTGGGACCAGCACAACAACAACAACCCTGCTGCTGGGACCGGCCCTGTTTAACACCTTTGTTGAAGACATGGACACAGACGGTGGGATTGAGAGCACCCTCAGCATGTTCACTGGCCACACCCAGCTGTGTGGTTCAGTTGACACACTGGAGGGAAGGGATGCCATCCAGGGGGACCTTCACAGGCTTGAGAGGTGAGCCATGTGAGTCTCAGGAAGCTCAACAAGGCCAAATGCAAGGTTCTGCACCTGGGTAGAGGCAATGCCAAGCACAAATGCAGGCTGGGAGGAGACTGGATTGAGACTGGATACCTGAGGAGAAAGACCTGGGGGTGTCTGTGCATGAAAAACTCAATTATGACTCATCAACGTGCTCTTGCAGCCCAGAAGGCCAACTGCATCTCGGGCTGCATCAAGAGAGGAGTGGCCAGCAGGCTGAGGGAGGTGATTCTGCCTCCCTAGTCTGCTCTTGTGAGACCCCACCTGCAGTGCAGCTGCATCCAGCTCTGGGGCCCTCAACACAAGAAAAGCAAGGACCTGTTGGAGTGAATCCAGAGAAGGGCCACTAAGTTGATCACAGGGCCGGAGCACATCTCCTATGGAGACAGGCTGAGAGAGCTGGGACTTTTCAGCCTGGAGAAGAGAACGTTCTGGTGAGACTCTATAAGCGGCCTTCCAGTACTTAAAGAGTCCCACAAGAGAGCAGAGGAAGGACTTTTCAGAAAGGCACATAGTGAGAGGGCAAGGGGGAATGGCATTAGGCTGAAGGAGAGGAGGTTTAAATGGGATATTAGGAAAATATTCTCTACTGTGAGGGTGGTGAGACACTGGAACAGGCAGCCCACAGAAGTTGTGGATGCCCTGTCTCTGGAAGTGTTCAAGGCCAGGTTGGATGGGGCTCTGAGTAACCTTGTCCAGTGAAAGGTGTCGCTGCCCATGGCAGAGGGATTGGAACTAAATGGTCTTTAAGGTCTCTTCCATACAAAACCATTAGATGTATCTGTGATTCTAAATTACTTTTCTTTAGAATGAACAACAAATTTATTTGGGGAGTAATATTTAATTCTTAAAAATTATTTCTCTGGTGAAGTATTTTGCTTCAACTTAACTTTCTTCTTAAAATTACTTTATTTCTTTAATTATGGCCTTAGGTTTTACTCTACTTGGCACTGATAGGCCGTCTACTGTTGGTCTTGAGCTGGTGTGCATCCGTCACGTTACAATGAATAGATGTGACTGTGTTCTCTTCACTCGATCTATGTCCATGCCCTCCCACTTCCAACAACACAACAACTCTGCCTCCTCATCCTCTATCAGGCAAGAAGCAAAGTAGTCTTCAATGCATACAGGACAGCCTGCGCTGATTGGCTCTCCTGAGATAAATACCTCCATGAAGGCACTAATTTAAGTCTTCTTCCTCCAGGTGCTTTACCTCGTGTTTTCAGGAACTGTCTCTCTGACATAGCTGCTATTCCATCAAATCTTGCTGAGATTAGTTACCAGTTCAGGAGTTTTTGGGGGTAGACTCAGTCACATGGAAAAAGCCATTGCACAATGGCGTCACAGTTTAATGAAAATAGGTCTGCGATGGATGTGAGGATAAGCCCACTGCAGGTCTTCAAGTGCTCTGGCACACTGTGTTGGTGTCTAGATCCCACACTCACTTTTGTTCCATCTAAACTTGGTCTTTGCCCTCTACAATTACCTGAAAAGGGTTGTATTAGGTGGGAGTCTGTCTCTTCTCTCAAGTAACAAATGATAGGACAAGAGGAAATGGTCTCAAGTTGCACCAGGAATGTTTTAGATTGGGTCTTAGGAAAAATTTCTTCAAAAAGGGTTGTCAAGCCCTGGAACAGGATGCCCAAGGAAGAGACTGAGTCACCACTCCCAGAGGAGTTTAAAAGACATGTAGATGTGGCACCTGGGCACATGGACTAATGGTGGACTTGGCAGGGCTGGGTTAAACTGTTGGACTCAGTGATCTTAAAGGTCTTTTTCAATTTGAACAGTTCTGTGATTCTATGATCTCTCACCTCCTCCTTTTGTCTGCTGGCACCAGCAGTCGCATGGCTCATGTGACAAGGTGTGAAAGCTGAAAACTGCTGGGTGAGATGTCCAGGGCTCTCTAGTTAGCCTGAATTTATTTCAAAAGAGCCCTTTAGTGGCCTTATTCTGCCAGACCAAGTAGCTTCAATTCTTTAGTAACATGGCACAAGGGGTATCTCTGGACTGTGAAGTTCAGACACCTCCATTCATGTCAGACCACTATAACACTTCAGGAGAATCTCTGAAGCCTGTGTTGAAGGAGGAAGAAAGGAACCAGGGTGTGTCCTGAGGAAGGAAGCTCTGCTAAAAGCAGGCTGGATACAGCTCCTGATGCCTGTGTGCAATTTAGCTGTGATTTCCCTTTTGAGCTGTGAGGGTATGCTTGTGATGTGCCCTTGGGGGCCATGGCAGCAGCCCTCTTCAGCCTCTAATGATGGTAACCATGGATGAGATGAGGCTGTTTGATAACTACATAATAAATACACAGCATGTTGTCCCTGAACTTTCCAAGGCAGCAAACTTCAAAAGGCCAAATTTGAAGCAACTGGACTAGTAAGTATTTCCTAGCAGAGATTTTTTCTCTGTCCTTAGACTTTAATGGAAGTGAAGTCCAAACTGCTGTGCTTTAACATACACAACTTTCCTACTAGCACAGCTGCTGTTGGGATGTATGTGTTCTAAGACTGTTTTGTAAAAACAAATGCAATATTTTGCAGCTGGAGTTGCTGGTACCTTAATGTACCTTCAAAGGCAACCAATCTTTCTATCTTCAAGAAGAAAAAACTATCACACACACACAAAGGTCTCTATTAGTGTTTGTTTTTCTGTTTTTTTTATAAATCTTGTTATTTTTCTCCTTTTCATCATATAAAATTGTGATAAATGAGAATGAAGCACATGGTTTTCCTCTGTATATGATGCATATTAGCAAAGTAAAGTACAAAGCATCAGTCTCACAGGTAATGGACTTGTGAAAATCACAAGGATTTAAATAAGGAACTAGTTACAGCAGATATAGTAGACTGGAATATTTTCCTGTGTCTCTTCAGACATGAATAATTTAACACAAATCACAGGAGCTATTCCAGATTTTAAGTCATGTTATGAAGATCTAGATGTTATCCAGCATCAAGATATAATGATAGAGTTAGAAGCACTTGTAGTAATAAAAACTAGAGAATACTCTTTTTTTGTAAAAATACATAGTTTTCCTTTGTCACTCTGTTCTTTGCAAAACATTTAAAGAAATTATGTGTATGACACTTTGCTGGTTTTGGACCTTAAATGACAGAGAAAAATGCATTTTGCAGACGAAAGGACTGGCTGAGCCTCTGGCCGGGTAAATAATGAAATTCAGAGTAACCCCAAACAGTACTTATTTAATTTTCCTGTCAAACACAATGATTTCTACCTTTGATTCTCTTTCCAGTTTTACAAAGTTTCTGGAAGAATTCCCTTTCCTGACATGCAGAGATGTACATAAAATATACCTGCACAGCTTCACGAATTTTAATCTTGCCACAATGCATTCCTAACAGCAAAGTGCTGTTAGGGGAGGTTGTGTAGTTATCAGCAGCACCACATGGTGTCTGTAGTGCTAAACAAAAGAATTCATATGAACTACAGCTTCAAATATTTTAACAGTGATGTTTTTGGGTTTTTTTTCAAAACTGACCAGAGTTGCACAGTGACAAAGAGGGAGAAAGTAATGAAAGTAATACAACATTTGCTGCTTTCTAATAGGTGAATTATAGGAAAGTGTCCAGGAATGAAAACTTAGAAATGTGGAATGATAGGGCTTGGAGGGATCTCAAAGGGTCAGTTGGTGCTGCAGCTGTACCTATATCATTCTCATCAAGTATTTGAGAAAAAAGCTCATCTCTTAGGAGTAATAAGAGAAGAAGACATAAAAATAAGATTTCCCTACCTCTTCAAGAAATATCTTCCAGGGTTTCACTAGACTTAGCACTGGATTTTAATTTTTTTTTTTTTTTAAACTTGGTCTTTCTTGCTCAATGTCACATCACTATGGAATTTGAGACCAAATCTTTCCTTTACTTTTTCGCTATGCTCTTGTGAATTTTGTTGGGTTGGTCCACACCTTTCTTGAAGTACAATGCCTCAGACTGAACTCAGCTCTCCAAAGGAGACCCTATCAGCCCGTAGCAGAGCAAAGGTACTGACTTCAGTGCTTTGCTGGCTCAACTTACATGTTTAATTTTAGGGCGATATTTGCATTTTCTTAGTATTTTTAATTTTTATTCTGCTTTCCACTTTTGAAAAATCTCCCTTCTCTTTTTCTGTGTAACAGAAAAAAATTTGTTTCTTGTCCAGTTACTTTTTCTGGATCAAATGAAGCACCTCATTTTCCCTGCACCATGACTTTCCAGAGCTTTATTTCCAAATTTTAAGGATATGATTAATCTTCACAACGACTGGCGCTGTTCTCAAAGTGGTTATGTCTTCTGATCCTGACCACTAGTGATGATATTAATGATACCTGAATGCAGCTGAGACCTCTGCAGGACTTCACTCAATGCAGTCCTCCCTTCTCACAGCTGCTCTCAGAGGATGACTTCCCACTCACTCTCTGATAGTTTAATCTAGGTTAGATTTACCTAGTCTGATGGTGCATTGATTAGTACTCATTGCAATTTGTTTCCTGGTTTGCTTCTTTGTTTGGGTTTTGGTTGGTTTTTGTTTTGTTTTTTTTTGTTGTTTTTGTTTTTGTTTGTTCTTTGTTTTTTCCTAGAGAGTTACAAACAGTTTGTTGGATCATGACTGGCATTTTTTCAGGTTAACTGAAGTTTAGCTACTGGGGTTTTTGATTCTCTGGTTCTTCCCTTTAAATATTTTTAAGACAAGTCTCTTGTGTGCTGATGGATACCACATTTCTCCTTGAATAACTAAAAGTAATTGTTAGCAGTGCAGAGAATTATCCAACCTCTTTTAGTTATTGTGGGGTGAAGTCATCAGAACCAGCTGAATCAAGTATATTAAATACTTGAAGATGAGGTCTTTCTTTTCTGCCACATATTAATTATGCTACCTCACTTGATAGTGCCCTTTTTAATGAAGACTTAGAGAAATTAATTGTCTTATTCTTCCCTTTAATTTTTTTTTCTGTGTATACCTCGTGTTAATTGCAGCTCATTCTATTCCTTGCCTTTCCAAGCAGTTGTGTTGTAACTCTGTGTTAATGCCTGGTAGCTCAGCCTTTCTTTTTGTTTTTGCCTTATAACTGAACTCCATGATTGCTAATTTTTTGGTTAAAATGACCTTTTACTATACTTCCTATGCCCCTCCACAACTGGTAATTAACACCTGCCCGTAGTAATAATTAATTATTACTCTTGTTCCCCTCTGACTTGTTCCTTTAGCACTGACAGAAGGTGTTATAAAGAAATCCTCAGAGTTTAATGGTGTTTGCATTTCTGAAATCTGTAATTCTGCCTTTTCTTTCATTTCTCCTACCCTAAAGTTCATGAACGTCGTCCTTTAATTCTCACCTCATTTACCTTCTACTTTGAGAGAGGCTCTTTCTCAGAACTGTATATGGCAAACCATTCCATCTAGCTCTCTCCATCTATTTATCAGATTATTACCAGCACCCTTCATGAGATGGATGGAAAGTCTGTACTGCATGTCTAGTTTGTATCTGAAAAATATCCACTAACATCAACATGTAACATGAGGGATTTTTCTCTAAGAGCTTACAAAACAATCTTCATGCATATTATCTTCTTTATGTGTCCCTCAGCATCATGAAATGTCTATTTTTCTCTTTGTTAATCACCACTGAGAAACTTTCAGCAGAACGCACTCCCAACTAAATCAAAGTATTTGCATGTATCCTTGACTTAAGGGCGAAGTTTGCTTCCTTTTTTGCCTTACCTCTAATTTCTGAACAAGCTATTCCCTCATGGAATAATATTTGTCCACATAGCTCATCTCACCAATTCTCTGTCAAGCCATGGCCATGTGCAAGTTCAGGCACAAAGGACTAAACCTGCAGGAAAGCAGGAATGGCTGACACAGGCTGAAGGCCTATTACAAAATACGTATCTTAATCCCAGGTTAGATTTTGATTCAGTCTCTGTTCCAAGTCATGGTTTGGTGTCCTAATTCTCCTCTACGTTTCTGGTTTGCATTGGCAATTTAACTGTGTTTGCGCACTTCCCCTATTTAACAAGACTCTCAGTGTAACTGTTATTCAAAAAGAAATTTATCCCTCATTTGGAAATACACTTGCACTTATTGAACAAATTATTTGCATGGATAGTTCACACATTATTTAAGGCCTGTGAAAGTCTATTTGAGATGTGCAATCATTTAAATTATAAGTAAGGGATAAAAGTGAAGTGAAACCTCATCCTTCCATTCTTAATTCCTGTAAATAAAATGTGTATCGTCTTGATCCATGCTAAGAGATGCAGAGCAAGGTCTGCAGATTTACAGCAGGACTTTTCTTCCTTCATGAATATTAATAAAAGTAATTCTTTTATTAGTGAGCTGCTGGTTGAATGATTTTCTTGCTGATCCTTTTAAGATACACATTTTCTTTTGGGGTTCTTCTGTCTTTTGGGGGTTCTTCTTTGATACCTGGAAGATAAAGATTCAAGATTTATTTGCAAAATTTTCATAAAAATAGATTATTTAATCAGCCACCCACACCACATTCACAGCTGAAAGCTTGATTTTGGAGTGGTGTGAAAACAGTAATGAGGAGAATTATAATAAGAAAAGAAATCACTGACAATAAAGCTCTACTAAAAAAATCCCCAAAAGCCAAGCTACTAAGTTCTTCCTGTCATACTTCACTACCTTTTTAGGGAGACTTTTAGTCTTTAAAGCATTTTCAAGAGTTGAAATTAAAGAGTAGGCCAGTGTCCTTCATGATGACAGACACAGCATGTACCAAGCCATTGGCTGACTGGGGTGGTTGGTGGGGGCGTGAGTCAGGTGTAGTAATGACTTTTGGGGTTTTTGAAGAAGTGCTGAAATCACCTAGAGGGGTATGGAAATGTTGTTGCCATGCTTGGAAGGTGTTTGCATATCCCATAGTTTTTTATTAGATCAAAGTGCATGGCCTTTATTACAGTTCATTGCAGCTTTACCCGTAGGCAGCAGTGACAAATCCCACATCATACATTGTGTCTCCCATCCTTAACAAACAAAAGGTGGAAGAAAGAGGTACCATGCCCATCTTCTTCCTGTCACATGAAAACAGCTATTCTCGTCTCAGTGGTGACCTCTGGGAAGCAAAAACCACATTGCAGTTGTTAGTGATAAGAATCTGTCTTCCCTGCCCTTGACTAATTCCTATGGGCCATGAACACACCAGACAGCAGTTGTTGGGAGCAGATTGTCCTGGCAGCAGCAGGGGGAAGGAAGGACATTTCTGTAGTGGTTATGGCATGAAATGGACGGGCTCCGACTACTTTGTACTACTTTTAGATGGGCTTTTATGTCTGAACTGAGGCACTGGAAGACTGAAGGCTCTACTGAGCAGTCACTGTTTTATGCCTTTATACATCCTGTAGTGCAGCAGAGCCATTATCAAGCATTAGACTGTTAGGGCACATTTATGAAACCAAGCCATCAACCAGACACAACTATCAGTGCACAGTGGCCTAGGACACCTGGATCAAAGTACTTCAAAGAAGAAGCATAAGTATTTTAAACACAACAAAACAAAACAGCAAGACGACCTTTTCAGACTGAGATGATGCCCAAATCCTTGTTTTGATAAGGACCCTTAAGTTCTGAGTAATGGAAACAGAAGACCTTGAGTGTAGGAGCATCAAGATAATTTTATACCCACCCCAAATCAGTCATGCAGCTTGGAAATGTTTTGTTTGTACTCTGTTTCCAGAAGTATAACATACAAAATCAAAGTCTCTTTCTATTATTATATAAATGAAAGCAATAAATTTAAAAAAAATCAACACAGTGCTCATAGACAGCAAATGGAGCTGGCTTATATCTCCTGGTTTTCCGATGTGTTATGTGTACTCTGTTGTTTATGTCAATAGAATTTCACTACTTCTCAGAGCTGAATTAACCTGCTGTAAAATTTGCTGTCAGGTGTATCACACACTACATTAAGAATAGTATATTTTCCACAAATTCATATGCCTTTTAATTGTTGAATTAAATGTCATATAAAAATAGCACAGTGGCAAAATAATACCAGGGTATTTTTAGCTTTCATATTTTATGAACATTTCTGTCAGATTCCTTCTTGGATGTTATCACTCTACTTTCTGGAGGCAAATATACACTGATGGAACTTTTGTTGGGACCCATCTTCACACAGTTTCAATGGAAAGATGGCACACTCTGCTGGCAGCACTCTTCCCAGGATTTTAAAATAGTGCTGTGAGGAACAAAGCAATTTCAAAATGACTACCTACGAGGTTGTTCAGAATTTATTGCTCATTGTCACCATCACAGTGATTCAGAAGTTGTTTTTAGCTATTTTTTTAAATTTTAAATGAGATTAACTTATGGGTACAAAACATATCTTTAAAACACTTCAGGTATTTAAGATACATGGTTAAAATGCGTGGTTTTGCATACAAGCAGACCTTTCAGGATTTTGGGGAATACAATGCAGTCAACAGAAGGACTCCTCTTACTGTTACAATGCTCAAATCTGACACACTTGAGAAATTTAACTCCAAAGTGACTGGATGTAACTCACATACAATTTTATGAGAGTTTTACATTTAACTGCCTTCCTGAGGCTGAGGAGATTGGTTTTGATCAGGACTTTAATTTATCCATACAGGAGATGTTCTGCCTGAACCATGAAGACAAGAAAATAGAGTCACCTACACTTCCGAATGCCTCAGAGTAAAGATTGGCTCCGTCAAAATGTAGCCAAGTGGACTAGGAGAATAATTTAAACTTTGTGAGACAAGGTAAAAATGACTCTGTTGTCCCAGAGATTGCTTACTCAGCTGTGTATCCATCTGTGCTTCATCATTATCCTGCAGCTGGGTCTGAGCTTGCACTTGGATGTGGGAGCATTTTAGGGATGCTGTCATGGAAGCATTAGTCCTCTCTACCTAACAGCTCACATTTTGCCTCTAGAACCTTCCTTTCCTTCCCCTTCCCCTGCTACCTTTGTCATTCAGTCCTCTGACAATCAGCTTTAGCCCAGGATGCTTTGGGAGATGTCTCAAGAAGAAAGTCCACCAGTTTTGTACTAAGCAATCAAACCCACAGACATCACAAATTTAGCTATAGGTGCCTGAAAAATTATTCTTCTGCCACCATTGGCTGTGTTTTTCTGTAATCATGGGCCAAAAAAGGGGGTTCTCTTTCATTTCAAAAGGGATTCTCTTGGGCAAGGGAAGAAATTTTGCTTTGATTCCTTCTTTCCAGAAGATACTCCTTCCCCACAAGATTCTGAGGTGAATAAGTTGGCAGTGGAACTATTCTATGGCAGTTTTTTTGTCTCCTGATGTTCTCCAGTTCATCATTTTGCCCATGAGATAGTGGTATGTACCTCAGGGTGACGAGCTGCCTTCTCCATGCATGTGGGTGTTTTGTTTCTTTACAAAAACCCCACCATCAGAGACCTATTGCAGTGAGCTACAGGATCCCACACCCACGGTGAATTTCAAGCTCCATTCTGGTTTCCCAGTGGGTTTTACTTTTTTTTCTGGGATGTATCACTTGGAAATCCACATCAGACTAGCTACCATGTCATAACTCTACAAACAATCACTAAAAAACCAAATCATAGATACAATCATTAATTGTCATATATGATATTAAATGAAAAAATATCTCTCTGCTATGAAGTAAATATTCAAAAGAAACCTACATGGTTTGAAGTTAAAATTTGTATTTTGCTTTTGAATTTTTAACCTATCTAGATAACTTTTTCAGCCTTCTCAATGTAACAGCACCAGGACCTTATCAGACTCTAGGTTGTGCTGCTGCACTTTAATACTTCTGAAGTTTTGGTCTTTTGCTCTAGCTTGTTTTAAGTCCCATCATGAGTTACGTCTTACCCTTGTTGTAAAATGTAACAGAATAAATTCTATTAAAAATTAAAATGTTAACTTTTTCTCAAGCTATCTTGAAAATGTGGACCTATACCCAAGAAATTTCACAGCAGACGTACATCATACAGTCAAATGGATCCTTGATGTTGCATGATAGCAATACTAACACATTAATTCTGTTTAATGATGTATAGTTACTCTTTGAAGTATTTGTGTGGGGTTTTTTTCAGTGAATATTATTTATATCATAAATACCGCCAACATAAATATTTTTAATTGGGCAATCGGCAGTTTTATTGATGAGAGTTTTTTCTACTGTTGCCACAGAATTTTTTTTTCTCACATGAATCCCAAACAAGTTCTGTAAGAAACAAAGAGTTGTCAGCGGCTTGATTTTGTGAGGTGTTGAGTACTTGATTTCAATGAGAATTGCAAGCCCTTACCCCTCTGGAAGAGGGAAAGTGAAGCGGATTTTGGCAGACCTTGGCCGGCCTGAGAGAGAGATTGGCAGAGTTCCTTGGAACAGAGTCCCGAGGGGCAAAAGAGTCCTGGAAGGCTGGACATTCTTCAAGAAGGAAATCCTAAAAGCACAGGAGCAGGCTGACCCCATGTGTTGAAAATTGAGCCATTGGGGAAGAAGCCCAGTCTAGCTGAAAAGAGAGTTATGGCTGGAACTCTTCCTGAGCTGAAAGACAGGTCTGGTAGAAGAATGGAGCTCACATAATCCACGGGGAAATGCTTAGAGACCTGCTGCAACATGTAGACACACTCACAAGTCTATGGGGCTGGATGGGATCTACGCAAGGGTATAGAGGGAGCTGGCAGAAGTGCTCACTGAGCCACTTTCCATGATTTACCAGCAATCCTGGCTAACTGGGGAGGTCCCATGACAGCCATCTACAAGAGGGGTCAGAAGGAGGATCCAGGAAACTACAGGCCTCTCAGCCTGATCTCATGTCTGGGAAAGGTCATGGAGCAGATCATCTTGAGTACCTTCACATGTCATGTACAAGCGAAGTAGGGGATCAGGCCGAGCCTGCATGGGTTTGTGGAAGGCCAGGTCCTGCTTGACCAATCTGTTCTTCTATGACAAGGTGACCATCTTAGTGGCTGAGGGAAAGTCTGTGAATGTGCCTACTTTGACTTCAGTAAAAGATTTGACACCATCTTCCACAACTTTTTCCTGGAGAAACTAGTCTGGAGAAAAGGAGGCTCAGGGGTGACCTTATTGCTGTCTGTGAAGGATGTTGCTGCAAGGTAGTGGTTGGTCTCTAATCCCAAGTAACAAGTGATAGGACAAGAGGAAAGAGGCTCAGGTTTCATGAGGGGAGGTTTAGATTGGATGTTAGGAAAAATTTCTTTGTGGGAAGGGTTGTTAGGCACCAGAACAAGCTGCCCAGGGAAATAGTGGAATAACCATCCCTGGAGGTATTTCAAAGAGGTGTAGATGTGGCACCTAGGGACATGGATTATTAGTGGACTTGGCAGTGTTAGGTTTGCTTGACGATCTTAAAGGTCCTTTCCATTCTAAGCAATTCTGTTATTCTACTTTTGTCTGCCACTAGCTAAAATGCATAAGAAATTTTAATATGAAAGAAACAAATTATGCTGGTTGACAGAAGTTAGACAAGTTAATTGCATCCTTCAGTTTGTAACATCCATGTAGGTCCTAATTAAGCAAACAATCTTCTTTCTGGAGGTTTTGTTGTGAGGGCTGGTCTCACGTGATACTTTGAGTAAAATGCTTAAATAATTTGAAGACTTTGATACTAGTGGTTGGAGCTCAGCTCATTTTCACCTGCAGATCTCCCCACTAAATGTGAGTGCCACTGAAGTATCTGAGGTGAGGATAGTTTTCACAATTATATTCAAATGTGAATATTTAATAAGACTTTAGGAATACTTAACAAGGATCACAGCAGAAGCAGGGACATGCTGTCTTACTTTCCAGGGTCCAGATTCCCATCTAGAAGACACCCCATGCAGTGCATCTGCCTTACCGGTATGCTCAACTAACCCTGGAAATTGGCCTTGTAGAACATTGACTTTTTCTGCACTCTCTCAGTTGTCATCTTCCTTTCCTGACATATTTAAGTGAAATCAATATGCTATGTCTTTTTGCAATGGAAGTGGCTGTTAGTTTTTGTTAGAATTGTAACGTGCTGAATGCGCTTTGTTCACTTAGCACAATGTCTGCTCTCCTGTGCATAGCATATTTAAGATTCCAGACCACACTGATCTGAGGTTTCTCACACATTGCAAAGGTCACAACAGCCCTACATTGATTTTATTTCCAGTAAGGTATTATATAGACCATTCTCAAGGAGTTACGTTGCCCAATGTGATTCGTTTGATCTTCCTGTAGGACAAGATGAAACCAAACTACACTAATTACGTGTGCTACTGAGAAAATTATAGGGTTTGTTAAACTCAAGGATTCAAAGCCCGAATCATAATTTTTACCTTTTAATAAGCAATTAGCAAATAACGGTGATATATTTAACAATATGTTTTATATGTGAAGGAAATTGATTACTACGTTGACAGTGATTTAAGGCAATGACTTATGTAAAGAAATTTCCTTAACTACAGCTAAAGAACAGATTGAGGTCTTGCTGCATTATCCTCTCTTTTCAATCTTGCAGCTCAAAGAAGACTGATGCTCCCCTTCAAACTATCAGCTGGGATCACCTCTGGCCTTTCATCCCGACACAGCTGTGTTGTCACACCGAACTGTGGGACCAAGCGTTTTACTGAACTCAGATCCTGGGTAACCTGATAAAGCATCCTGACAAAGTAATCTCAGAGGTCAGGATTGGGATCATTTGTTATCCAGATGACAATTTATGAGGCTGCAGAGTTGCCATTCATGCCTCAGATCTGTTTAACAGATGGAACTTAGGGGGAAGTAATGCCCCAACCCCCTGCATCCTGTTCTCTGTCCAACCATCCAAGGTGCTTCTTTAGATTTGTAAAGCCGGAATTAAAAATTTGCCTGTTTACAGACTAAATTTTGGGGTTTTTTAGAAAAGGAATATTCAAATGCTCTTCATTGCTGTTATTGACATTCACATTACACTGGTCACCTTTTTTTTTAAAGCTAAAAAGTGAACAATCTAAGCAGGTGAAAAGAACTTCTTCAGAATAAATGAATCACCTCAGACACCTATGATCTTCTCTGTGGCTTTTTCTCTAACACAGAGGAACCTGAAGTTATTCATTTGTAAAAAGGAGCTTATTAAAATGTAACATTGAAAATGCAATCTGCCACTAAGGAGAAAATCAAAGAGAAGGGAAACAAAGCACAGAGGAACATAAAACTGTGATGTACTTATTGAACCATTAAAAGCAAGTCCTCTGAAACTGCCTACAATGTTAAATGTTTTCCTTGACAGCGCTATTTGCTGCAGAGATAATGGGGTGTGAGACCCCCTGTGGAGTACTTGTGTACTGGTATGGGCTGCATAGAAGAACGGTGGTGAGAAGATTGAGGGAAGTGATCTTACCCTGTGTTGGCAAGGGTCCTGCTTCATGTGGAAATTTGAACTAAAAACCCTCTCCAATCAATACTTCTGCTATTGTGTATGTGTATATGTTACATTGCATATATGTATAGGTATATATTTTACAGCACATCCTCACCTGTGCTACCCTGCCTTCACTGGACCTAGCTGGAGTGGTTAGTCAGTGCAAAACACTTTAAATGCTTTCACAAGCTTTTCTGTAATATCAGGTTTTCATATCCACAAAAATCTAAATTTTTAATGCCAGAGTATATTTTTCATCAAAATTCTGTTTCTATTTTGTTCTAAACTCAACTCGAAATAAAAAAGCAGTTTTGGAAAGCTGATATGAAATGGAACCAACATCCTCAGGTTAGTGTTCATCTTCTTGCCTTATTAGTAGCTCTGGAATACTGGATTTCATCATTTGGTTGTTGTATTAATGCTTGTGTTTTATTCCTCCTTTCCTTTGCATTATCTTACTTAGTTTGTAAGGTGTTTGTAGGAAACACTACCAGTTTACAAAGCACGAAGCAAAGTTAGGTTGCTATAGAGATGTTGCTATGACGGTAATGAAGAGAATAGAATATTACACTCCCTGAGAGGAAGACACATACAAATTCTGACAAATGCAAAGGGCAGTGGGATATGAATATTTAAACAGAGACATAAAACAAAACATATCCAACAACATCTGTTTCAGAAGAATTTTAGGTATACAGAGTGAAACACTGAACATTAAAGAAACATTGCTGTTGATGCTGTTTGAAAGTTTATGCAATTTATGTACAATGAACATTGATGTTACGGTCATGATGGCATGAAATTAAAAAGTGAGAAAGAAAAAGTAAAGGATACATTTATCCATAACCAGCATCTGCAACGAACCTCAACATTTTAAAGAGTCTCTATGGATAGGTGAGCACCTCAGGAGAGATGCTGAAAAACTTGGATATTCTGAGCTGCATAGTTGAGGACTTCCAATGGAATGGCAGACAACTCTATGAAATGGAAGACCTGGAACTGGCATAACAAAGGGCAGATGGGGACAGAAAACATCCTGTACTCTAAACCTGGTCCAAAATAAGCAGTTCCACACAACCTTGATTGGCAGCTTCAGTAGTCATCACATCTAGAGACCTGTCTGAATGCTTGTGCTGGAAAAGGAAGGTGTGGTGGTGATGCTAGGAAGCCTTTCCCAAATCATCACACCAATGGGCTGCACCATCCTGCCTCTCTGAATTTATCTGTCTCAACCAAATGTTAGAAGAGTAAAATCTTCAGGACCTGTGCCCATTTGTGGAGCAGATGAACCCATTTTTATTTATCCCTCCTCCTTGACTTTCCTGGAACACAACTGTCAGTAAAACCCTGTGTCACCAGGTCGCCTTTATGGCTTCTGGGCCAGCACGGCATATGTGACCCTAGGGGAGAATTTCTCTATTTTTGAAAGCCATTTTTGAAAGTTGTTTCACAGCACAGGTCGTATACTGAGTTTTTAAATTAGCTTCACAGGAAATGTGAAGGAATGAAACAAAATCACTGACAGTATTTTAGGTACAGAAAGGTACAGACAGTTTCAACCATAATTATGAATTTGCGTGTATTCTCCAAAACACAAAACTATTGCCTTTCTCAGTGACCACAATCAGGAACAGGGGAACAGAGATCTTCCTGATTTTTACCCCCTCATGAGTCTCAGGTATCTGGCTCTTCTGCATGACCATTTTCCTGCTAGCTTAGGTAACTCAGGCTGGAAAGCACAGGAGCAATGCCTCTGGGAAATTACACTACAGCTGAGGCTTAGTATCCAGAGAGGTCTAGTCTACAGTGTGACAGCCTCCTTGTTAGCAATGGTTTATTCCCTGATCACCAGACCAGTTCTGTTCAGTAGGTCGGCAAAAAGCAAGAAAGGGCATAATTTTCCAATTAAAGTTAACACAGACTATGAGCTCTTCAAAGAAGGGGCATGATCACACACTGGAGGGGTCATTCTGTCTGGAGCCATGCCTCGTACTGTAGTACAAATAATGGAAATATAAAACGTACAGTGCGGTCCAAATAGAGAGGCCAAGACCAATACAGATTCATTTTCACTTTCCAGATGAATGAGATCTCTGTGCAAAAAAGCCAAACTGGATGTGAATCCTGCCTTTCTTCTTCTTCCACTTTGGGACATCTGTTCATACACAGAACCAATGTTATTTTATAGCACATATCCCCTGCTTCTAGCAGCGCCATGTGAAAAAACCCACAACTGGAGGACGTTATTTAAGTAATGATCAGCTTAGCTCCTCTTCCATACAACTGCACATGCACAGTGGCAGAAGAAGGAAAGCTCCTTGTCCAATGGGGATCATGTGGCTGTTTTCAGCAGGTAACCCCTCTCAGCAGCTCCAGAGGCTGGCTGCTGCCCAGGCAGCTTAATGCACCATCAGGTCATCCACACCACAGCCATCCTTGTTAAGGGTTAGTTGTTAGTTCATCTCACCAACACCATCAACAGACAGTGCTTTAGGAAAGCCTGAAGTGCTCCTGTGAAGCGTGAAGGAAGTTCCCATGGCCATGGATCTCCTTCTCTGACCCCTTCACGCAACTTCGTGTAACTACTTCAGAAAACTTTGTTATTAACTTTCAGTATTATTCAGTGGTTTCTGCTTTTCCTTGTTTCTTGTGTGAGATTAATTTTATATTTAATTACCTACTCTATTATTCACCTTCTAAGCCTCAGAGCAATCATATTTCATTTTATTAATCTCCCTCCAACACCATTTTCCTGCCTCCAGCTTGGTGTATTGAGTTCCACAGTGATTCTACCCTAAATAAGCCAGTTCCTTACACATACTGAAGAAATTTTTTGTTCCTATCATGTTCTGCTCTATTTTGACAAAGTCAGTGCACTTCTTTGTATGCTCATCTTTCTTGAGGCTTTTTGTCTTTAGCACTCTCCCTTGAAGTTGTTAGGATATGTTTTATGGAGGAGGAGATGACTTTGCAAAATATTTCAGTTGCAAGGGAAAAAAGCTCCAAAGTTTCAGAGTATCAGAAAATCCTCTGTAAGCAACAGTGGGACTCTTGGTAAGTTCTGAAGGAAGCACATTTTCCGGGGCTGTGACCATGCTCTGGGACTTCTTCCCAAGCCCCAGGAACTGGGGCAACTGTGGTTGTTGTTGTTGTTTTGGGTTTTTGTGTGAGTATTGGATATGCTGAGGAGTTTCTAGCAACTGACTATACTGGGTGATCAGGGACACCAAGGCAAGAATCATTTCATGCCTAGTGTTGGGCTCCCATGAATACCTCTCTCATTACTGATGAAGGCATTGCCTTGACAACCAAGGCGGTGATGATGCTTAATTCACAAATAATTATTAATCAGCCACTCATGCTTGAGAAGACAGCAGCATGATACCTCCTCAAGGTGACTTGCCTCCTGGTGAGACTCCTCAATGAAAGGGGTGTCCTGGTGGTCCATTTGCAGCTCAGTCCTCCATAATGTTCTCCTTTGGGTAACTTGATGGGGTTTTTGCGCACCAGTCCCACAGAAAGTTGAGAAGCTTGTAATGAATTTAGAAATAGAAAAATGTATTCACTAATTTGCAATTTCGTATGGTGAGTTTGCAGATAGACTACAATTTGGACTCAGGATTTTTGTGAGAATTGTGTTATTAAGTGTTAGAAACCTGGCTCCAAATATCAGCAAAAATACCAGAGTTTCTAATTGCAGCAGAAATAGCCCTGCCCAATCAAGGGAAAAAAGAACAATCAGAAATGCAACAGCTTCCTAAAAAAGCATAGTGAAATCACAGCATCAAAGAAAAGTCCTTTAGCAGCTTTAAATTGGACTGAGTGCTGAAATGTCTATTCCTTGCTGACAGCGATATTGATTTAGAAACATAAGCACAGTGCAAACCACTAGATTCTGACTATGGAATCAGCCAGTTGTATCCTAATGGCATTTTCTCCTTTATTCTTCAAATCAACTAGCATTCACATATGTGCCCTGAGGAGGCAGCAAGCAATTTCAGGCTTCTAAGTTTCTGCAGATTTTGCACACAGATTTTTATTGCAGGGGATGAGGGGTCATGCTTTGAGAAGTTCACACTGGAAATGTTAAATTTAATATGCACAGAGCAGACAATAGAATGAGTACTAGCTTTGGGAAGGCTTAGGTACCTCACACTGGAGAGTGTGGGTCTTGTGGGTCAGAGTAGCTCTGATTCTCTAGCAGATTATTTTCTTTTTAATCAATCCACCTTAAATTAGTAGCAAAATCTTGCAATTCCTACCTCTGTATTTTTAAGGGTTACTCCTACATGTTCAACATGAGCAGTCACTGTGAGGGTTTGGCTACCACGGCACAGAGTCAGACAGACTCTGAAGGGCAAAATAAGGTAGAGGACACAGTGAATTCTAGGAGAAGGGGCAAGGGTTATGTCAACCAGTGACCTTGAGGTGTTTGCTGAGGTTGAAATCAGGGCACTTTTCCCTGACAGACCTGTGAGCCTATTACTCAGTGTTGCAACTAGTACTCTTGTTACTCTTCTCACCTCCTTCCTGATCTGAAACTTTTCCAGACAGTGCATCCCAGGCACCAGTACAGGCTGGGGGCTGACCTGCTGGAAAGCAGCTCTGTGGAGAAGAACCTGGGGGTCCTGGTGGACAACAAGCTGTCCATGAGCCAGTGGTACCCTTGTGAACAGGAAGGCCAATGGTATCCTGGGGTGCATTAGCAAGATGAAAGAGGTGATCTTGCCCCTCTACTCAGTCCTAGTGAGGCTGTGCTTGAAGTGTGGAGCATGTCCAGTGAAGGACTACAAAGATGATTAAGGCACGGGATCATCTTTATTACTAGGGTAGGCTGGAAGAGTTGGACCTGTTAAGCCTTGGGAAGAGATGACTGAGAGGGGACCCCATCCATGTCTGTCAGTACCTGAAGGAAGGGTGTCAAGAGGCTGAATCCAGGCTCTTCTCAGCGGTGCCAGGCAATAGGACACGAGGCAATGGGCAGAAACTGATGCACAGGAAATTCCACCTGAATATGAAGGTGAACTTCTTTAATGTATGGGTCACTGAGCACTAGAACAGGATGCCCTGAGGAGATACTGGAGATACTTCAAGGACCATCTGGACAGAATTCTGTGCCATGTGCTCTGGGATGAATGTTGGAGGAGGTTGGCCTACTGTGGTCCCTTCCAACCTGACCCGTTCTGTGATCCTGTGATTCTGTGAGTGTCTGGGCTCTCTCTGGAATACGGTCCAGCCCCAAGATAACCACCAGTGAAGAACACACACTACAGCTCCATCTTGCAACTCAGGAAGAAAAAAATCGCTTTTTATGTCTGCGGTTCACATGTGGTTCACTTACAAAAGAAGTCAGAGTTGCGCCTTCCAGTGATGCTATCTATACATATAAAAGTAACCAGAGTATCTGGAAGACCATATGTCTCTGTCGTCTCTGCTGAGGTCAAATGAAGTGGGGGGTTGGTGGTGGTGGTTGGACATCAAGTCAAGATGATAAAAATTCAGGAGTGTTCTGTAATCCAAGCACAGGATGCCAACAGTCAGATGGCACTCACAATAAAGATATCACCAGGCTTTGTACAGTAATGGTAAAGGATGACACTAAACATGCCAAAGAAGACTTGAAGAGTAAGGACACATGGTAGCGGAGAAAGAAGGTTCCCCATTCAGCAATATTTGAGGTTTACCATCCATCATCTGGAACAAGAAAATTAAAATATCGAAGATATTCCTGAGATAAATGTTTTTCAGTTGACTAGAACTATATTTAGGCCAAATCATTGGTACCAAACCAACTTTTTTCAATTTTAACAGGTTTTAAAATACGTCTTTTTAAGTATAAATCAACTGTGCTGTATAAGCAAGTCATTCTTAAGTGGAAAATGAGAGTTTTCCCTTGAGAAAGGGTCAATACATTACATTCGGATGTTTTCTCAATTTTTTTTAGGTTACAGGATTCTCAGGAACAATTTAGCTTTCAGTAAATGTACATTTTGCTATGAAAAAAATCATAGTTGAGAAATTGCTAGTCACATCCCAAGACAATTATGCAACCTCAATATTAAAACATGATGCATTACCATTTTATTAAAGAAACTAAAAGCCAGAGGCAAACAGACAGTACTGTATTATAATGTAGGATATTAGCATTAGAAGGCAGTGTGGAACCCTGGGCAGCATATTGATGAAGATAAGCATCTGCTAATCATATACTAGATACACAGAGAGGAAATGTGGGCTTATGTTCAAGGTTGTATAAGCTGCCAGATGCAAGATTCAGTCTTACCTTAGAAAAGACTTCATGGCTAATTAAATTTAAGATGCAGTACAGAGCGTTAGCAGGTGAAGAGGAGAGGTGTGCTGACCGGAAGAGCAGAATGTATGAAATTAAATGCCACAGCTTCCTATGAACCCTGACCAATGGGATCAGGTTTGCAATTTTGAGAACAGACATCAAGGGTGCAAAGCTGTCAATAAAATTATCATCTGGACATTTTATAATCTATAATGATGCTATTTTCAGGGTGATTGCTCAGGAAGGAATCACATCCATTTGATAATACTGTGTGCTATTTCCCTTTACTGTATGCATGCTGTATTTTACCGTATTTTCATATTTACATGCATGCATTGAAGATACACGTGTTTGAAATTATTACTGACTTCAAAGAAGTATGTATTTGCAACAAGATTTTAATTATTTTAAAATAAGAATGTAGCTGAAATGAAAGTCTTAGAAGTTATTGTAATGGAAAGAGAAGTTCTCATATGAACTGATTTGAATTACAAAAATTCAAGCTTCTTCCTTCTTTAGCAGTTTCCTTCAACTTTCTTCTAAAAGTATGAAATCTGCAATTTAATTCACTTGCTGCAGAAGTTTAGTTCAGCTGCTGAGGTATTTCAGTACTTGGTGACTAAAACCTAAAAATAAGGATTCCATATTAATACAAATTTGGCAAAAAGCTATCTGCAGAATTGGTGTGATTGCTCTATGACACCTTTGTTTTTAAAATTTTGTTTGCAATACAGCATGGTGTGAATAGCAACAGTCCATTCCAGTTTGCTTCTCTTTATTTATCTTCCCTCCTTGTCAAAAAAGATGAAAGTGAGATGCAGGACAGAAGCAGTTCTTTTCCTTCACAATTTCAGAGAATAGTTTTATGGTTTGTTTCTACCACTAAAAAGCTTGGATACGAAGTAATATTCTGTCCAAAGATGTTGGGAAAATGCTTTCCTGATCTGATCAGTTTTAACCGAAAGGTCCTTATTGTAGCACAAAGTTGCTCCTTTTGTAACTTCTCTTTGTTACTTTCTAATATTTTCATATGGCTTTTCCAATGCATTGATTGCTAATTTATTTCCTTCATTTTCTGCTTCCACTCTTTCTTTGTTATTTTATGTCTTCTGGCTTAAGAAAATGCAAACGTAATTGACATTTTGGAAACAGTGCATATAAGATGAATGGTAGTAGTGAATTTTTATCAAATATACCCTCAACCATTTGTTTTCTAGTTAATGGAATACAGCTACCTCTGAATGTACATGTAAATACCATTAGAACTTCCGGGAGCTATCATGTGCATCAGGGAAAATTACATTCTTTCCTGCATTCTTCTCTTCTGAGTGTTAGTGCTATGTATTCTGTTGTATTGAAGAGTCAGGAGGCCGCAGCACTCAAAGTAGGCTTTTCCTTGTAAAGGCAAGTAACCCATCTTCCAGCCAATGTTTTATTATTTCCAGTTTCACTATTTCATCATCTAGCTGAGAAGCTTTGTGACATTGACAAAACAGACACGTTTGCAGTTAATTTGGCACTTCAGTACAAACATGATGGTACAGTTTTCAGGTCCTGATTAGGACAATGAAGCCTAAACAGCTGAATTACAGCAGAAATCATTGACACAGTCAAACAAGGGGTGCTCTCACCGGAACAGAAATCTGTAATATTGCTGTATCATTCTATTCTTGGCTCCTAAAGTGATATGTGTAAGATGAAAGAAGACAGCTACACAAACAAAAAATAATCTAAAATGGTACTAACAATGAATAAAAGTGATGAAGAAACTCTGTAGATTATTCGAAAGATTACTAAAGTAGAATCATGTTTTGAAGTAACCTTGCTTTCTTTTCTGTTGGAACACCTCATTCTCCACATATACTTCTGCACTTACTTCTGGCTCTGCATCTCTTCGCTGTTGCCACATTGTCTGGCTGAACCAGCTGCTGGAAAGAGTTGAACCCATTCGGCAAGTTCCAGCAGACACCGAGGATTATTCACTCCGGAGGATGCATGCAACATATGTGACCTCTGGGGTCCATGGGATTTCAGAGGCTGGGTCTACCTCTCAAAAACCTGTTGCATAGACAAGGAGGATTTAACAGGAAAGCCCCTGAGGAATGCAAAGTTTGATGCAAGTAACAGGAACAACAGACCAGAGACTGGCAGATTTTCTGGGTCTTCCAAAATTGAGAAAACACATTTAGGACACAGGTGGTGAATAAATGAAATTCTCCCAAGAGACAGAACTCCTGCAGGTTCCTTGAAACTAAATCAAGGCAGATTTGTCTCATTAATTTTTATTAGTGGCTGGTTACAGACAGTGTGATTGAGCAAGAAAATGTTAATGGTTACAATGGCTGACTGTGCACTAAACATAATTGAAAGTTGTTGCTGCTTAGGGAACAGGTTCGTGCACTTAAAATCAACATTAAAGTTATTGCATTTTTAAATCGGTTGCTAATTCCTTCTCATAGCCCAAAGTTCTTTAACATCTTAACAGAATAATTCTAATCAAAACCATACTGCTTTCTTTAGATGATAGAAATGAAGGAAAGCATTCCTTGTCTACTAACTTACTTGAATTTGTGTCATTATTTCCGCTTGCTTAATACGGATGTTCTTTTAGTAATTTGTGCATCCATTAGTTCCTGTACTTTTTTTTTTTTTTTTTT
>VZRS01009965.1:96040-196390 GCA_013398055.1 Ifrita kowaldi | reverse complement strand
TTTTTTTTTTTTTTTGTGAAATCTTTTGAACCTGCTGGTTATTTTCAACTAGTTGTGGCAGCAAGATTAAAGATCATCTTGTTCCTAAATGTTTTGTGAAACTTGGTAGTGCTTACACTTTGAAAGTCATGTGAGGTCACCAGGCTTAAGTTCACTGCCTAGTCAGGCAGCAAGGCACCACTTGGGACAGACAAGAGTGGTCACCACCACTTTTTGAGTTCAGTAGTAAAGCAAGAAGAATCTCCCCAAGAGAACGTGTGAAGTAGAGGAAGTAAGTGGACGGGTGTGTGCTAGGACTTAGGACAGACACATGCAAACAAGAGACTTTGCTCTTTTATTTTCACAGTAAATGGAATTGCTTGGTTTTCTCTGGATAGAGTACTGCAAATGGATTTCAAAATGGAAAATAACATATATAAGAAAAGTATTTCTGAATATCTACAACACATGCATAACTCATGTTCCCAGTTATTGTTCTTTTCCCCTATTGCCTCATCCAAAGCCCTTTTAGAGTCACTGAATTAGCTTTTCCAAAAGTAGAGCAAAATGTGGTGTAAGTGTATAATAGCTAGCATCAAATAAGACAAAAAGAATTTCAATTCAGGGGCTTCTTGGTCAAACAGCAAAATTAATCAGAAACACGAAGAGACTTTATAAAAGTCTCCTGCAATTTCAGAGATAATGCTTTTTGCAGCCATTATCAACTTTGAATATAAATAGCATCATGAGAATAATAAAAATTTACCCAGAATTTCATCATGTAAATTCAGGAAGGTCAACTCTTCCTGATTGGGTTCAACAATGGTTGGTGCTTCACTGCACCAAGATCTCCTCATCTGTTGAACACAGAGATAAAGAACAGTGATGGTCATCGGCTCCCAAAGGCTTCTGCCCTGTGCAGCAGACAAGAGATCAGAAGTAAAACTAGAGTCCCATGGTCACACCTGGATTCAGGGAGTTTTCCCTTGCCCCCAGATCCTTGCATTCAAGGACAGGATCTAAAGATATATTTCAGGCTCCTTTCTCTTTTTTCAATCATGAAAAGATGATAGCTGGACATAGGCCCACTGGAGCACTGCACATTCTGTGCTTTAATTGTCTTGCATCTGATTAATTCCTTCTGAAACCGCTGTTGTCTTCAATATAGAACTTAAGGCTATGAACCAACTCCTTTTTAGTTTAGTGATATGAATCAAACTGTATTAATGAATTAACTCTACTGTGTATGAGGGCTGTGGGTTACATGTTATTGTGATTTGTTTCCTTTTCTCAGATGATACAGCAAATTACCTTTTAATTGCATGCCTGTGTTATTTTTGGAAATTGTATTTTACTCTGTCAGTCACATTCTCTTGGTCTACCAGCAGAGTGTGCTCACTCACAGGAACAGCATTTTTCAAGTAAAAAGCTGAGAGGAGATTTGGAATAGAAAAAAAAATAGGCTTGTAAAAATGGAAAAAAAAAAAGCTTCCCTTTAGGGTCAGTTTTTTACCTATGATGGCCTTAGAAATTCTTTTTTTTAGTCACCCAAGCTGACTGGGTGATGATAAAACTCAGAGTAGATATCCTAACTTCTAAATTTGTGTTTAAATTGCAGGATAAATGGAAAATAAATAAGCTTTAGATTGAGTGAAACTCACTCCACATGTTTCTCAGGTTTTGTTTTGCCAAAGTATTTTGTTCCAAAGATACTAAATTTTGCTCCATAACTGTTTGGAAAAGCACTGCTTGTTCGGAAATGCTTCTTTGTTTCATGATGTGCTGATATAGGATTACAGTGCAAATACAAACCATTAATCACTTTGTTATTTAATACTAACTGAAATTAGTTACTTATTGCTTTCAGATAACCACCCTTAGACTAAATGTAGTGACATTAGTAGATCCCCCAGGACTCCCTGTGTTAGGGCACATCTGGAGAGAGCTAGATCTGGAGAGAGCTGTAGAGTGCAGCTGTCCTTGCTGTGTGCATGTGACATTTGGGAGTCTGGGCAGAAGCTGGTTAGAGACATGTTGCCACCTCAGTGATAGATCTTCAGCTAGAAGTATAACACATTGACCAGCTAGTGCAGAACTGGATGCAGGGACAACCTCTGGTTGCAACATCAACTGGGTAGAAACCATACCTGCTCTGCGCTTAAAGCTAAGGGTTTTTTCCTGCTTCATGGTGGTCCCTGTGGCACAGTTCAAAATTTGCAAGTGTTTTCTAAGTTTGAGGCTTACTAAATGTGCACATGGAAGCTTTGTGGTTTTTTCTGGAACCAAAAGAAATGAGAATAGCATTTTATCTCAATTGTTTCTACCTGACTAAGTACTAGAATCCTCTTGGTCCTGAATTATAAGGTGTGGGCTGTCTTCTCCAGCTAAGAAGCTTCAGGCTTAACCACCAAATCTTTCTACCCAACTGCTTCTAGGCAACGGGTGACTCCAAAGAAAAATCAGAGGAGTTATAGCCCACAAGATGCACACCCACATGAACACGAGAGGTTGCTTGAGGGTTTTCAAAACACGGGAAGGAAAACTAAGTGACTTGAGAAAGAATTTGAATTTCATACTCTTTCAACTTATTGACACTTTCAAGTAATTTTCTATTCCTAAAATTCTGAACACTGGCTGTGAACAATATGTTTCAGAATACTATCCCAAGACGAATTTATAAACTCTTAGAAATCTGAAGATTCAGTTGAAGTGTCAAAGATGCTTTATGCATTGATCTTTGTACAACTAATCTTCTTTAGACTCCAGATTGTCACTGGAAAAGCAGTCCCAGATATTTGCACTTGACATCTGCTGACATGGGCCAAGACTTATTCCATCAGACTGAGGAACAGTGGCACCCCACCCTCTTTTATTGTCATAGAATCACAGAATCATAAAAACTCCTGAGTTGGAAGGGACACACAAGAATCATCGAGGTCCAGCTCCAGGCCTTGCACAAGATCACTTTAAGAACCACACCATGAGTTATTACAAGTCACATTCACACTGTGTGTTATACAGGGGGCAAAAGTTAGGGTTTAACTTCAAAAGCAGCTTGCATTTAAGCTGACAAGCCTTAAATTTGAGGCCTTTGCCTGGCCATAGATTGACCCTGGAACAGACACTGAGTCAATCTATGTTTAGGCACTTTATACAAAATGACTGCAATAATGTAAGAATGGTCTACCTTATTCTACCTGAAGATTGTTTCTGCGCACATTTAGAGCTGATTTTGCTATGACCTTTTCCTGATCCTGTATTAAACACTGGAAGCAAGTCAGGTTGGATGCGGCCCGGGGCAACCTGACCTAGCCTAAGATGTCTCTGCTCATTGCAGAGGGCTTGGACTAGGTGACCTCTAAAGGTCCCTTCCAACCCAAACTATTCTATGATTCTATAATAAACACATTTTCCCTCAGGCAACATTCATACACATATGTCACTGGTACACTTTAGAAGTTATTAAATGGCTATGGAAGTAGGTGGAAGTAAATTAGTAACCAGACATTACCTTAAGGTTATGCAAAGGGTAAAATGTTAAGGAACGCCAAGATGGGATTGCTCACTAGTTGCAATCTTACTGCAACTGGTGATATAATAAGAATATTACTGGTTTAGCCTGTGGCCCTCTAATTCAAGCTGGGGAGCAGGACAATGACTGCATGACACAACTGATCTCCATCCTGACTTATGTATCAGATATATTGCTTTATATATCAGCAACTGCTTGAATTTCTGTGTTTGAAAGCTAATACCTGACAAAAAGACAGCTAAGGGTCATACACAAAACATGAAAAAATCTATGCAGAACACATGGTCTGGATGTGTTCCAAACTTACCTTGGGACACCCAAAGCTTGGGTGGACTGGAATCAGCTTTAGAGATGCATCTTTCTCTCTGTCAGTTTTAGAGGTGGAAGTGTTATGTTTAACTATCCTTACTAAACACATAAAGTTGTGAGGGCAGAATCGAGGCAGAATCTAGGTAGTCTTCTCTTTGCTAAGTAAAAGATTAACTGGCACTACTGCATGAGGCTTGGCTGGAGCATATAGTCATCTTAAACCAAAACCATCAAAAATTTAAGTGTTCATACATGTGTGCACAACCTTTTTCTAGTTTTCAGGCTAAATCCAAAACCAATAACCAGTTTAAGAACAGTATCCTCAGTGATATGTTATTCACAGTTGAAAAGGTGGATTTTTATTAGGAATGTCAGGCATTACAGAATCTGTCAGGACCCCAAGGCTGCCAATAGGCCTTAATGGCCTTGACCAGCCTCATGGGCAACATCCAACCACAGCCTCTGCCCACTGCTCCAAGCACTCCTTCTAGGTTCACCTGGAGACATTAGATCAGGTTATCTAGGACCCTGTCAATCCAAGTATTTTATATTTTTACTGAGGGAGATTTCATAACTTCTCTGGGTAACTATTTCCAATGTTAAATTGCTCTCATGATGAAGAATTTATTTCTTACATCTCACAACGGAGAACAGTAGAATTATAGAACAGTAGAACCCAAACACTTTAAATAAATTAAACTTTTTCAGCAGTTGACATTTGTTTGTTACTAGGTGTTTTCCAGTGGGTGCAGCTGTGTAGTTTATGTGTTGAACCAGATGCACAAGTAGTGTGATCTTGACTTTTACGGTATAAATCTTTTTATTTTGCTGCTTTGGTATCTGCAACTGGAATTTCCATTTTTCTCAGCGAAGACATTGATTGGCTAAAGGTGTGCCTAAACTTCTGGGGAGGAAACCATCAACAAAAATCCACTACATTTCTGTAGGAAAACACTAAAGAAAGCCATCAGGTTACTGCCACTGCTGCTATAACACAACATCTTTATCAAGTGATGAAGGTCAGCTCAAAACACAGTTCAGTCTTTCCATCCAGGTTGTTGGGTGTAAAATGACTGCTTCAAAAACACTCAATTTTCAGACCTGGGAACATGTTATAACCTCCAGTTATTGCTGAGATGATTGAGAATGTATTTGTAGTCACCAATTGTTTTGCAATTGGTGTCTTCCATTTTTTGTTTTTGTACTGTCTTTTATTTTTATTTCAGATGAGTACCAACATCACACAGAAAAACCATTGCTTCTGACAATAAGCTGCTCACTATTCGTGTCACATTGTGCTGTTTTTATGCGCTTAGATGAAAAGAGCCATAATTAGTCAGACCTTACTTTTTGGCATGTTTCCTGGTAGACTAGGGTGAAAATATCCCATTAACACAGAAGGCCTCAGATGATGTAGATAGTGATCTCATGGCATCTTACTTGTTCATATCTCAACCTATATAAGCAATGCCTATTGACCAAATTAAAAAAAGAAAAGGCTTTCATTGATGACTCTCATTTGCCTTCATTCACGGAATTCTAGTTTTATTTTGTTTGCCACAGTTCTTTAGATCTCTTTGGTAGTAAAGCACAGATTACTTAAAGGAAAGCCTCTATTAACAACAATAATGTTTAAAATACTTACTTAGCTAGGGTGACTGACTATGAGATGACTGATGAGCCATTTTATCTTTTCAGATCAAATGGTAATAAAGACTGTGCAAAAATCAGGTCTTTCTTATAGTCAGCCTATAAGTGAGACAAATAGAAATACATAAACTGAAAAGAATTCAATTCATCCACTAAATTTTGAATTATATCCTAGGGGAAGAACCAGTTGAGTTACAGTTCAGCTGGAGAGCAGGGAAAGAAATGTTGATTGCTAGAAATTTGAATTTAGTTATCCTCAGTCTGTGTCCTTTCTCGAAAAGTGAAAGTTTCGTGCAAAATTTTCAGCAAGCCTGTCCATTTCATCCCACAGAGAAGAGCTCAGCTGCATTCCTCTGTTCAGTCCCTTCCATTTTACTCTTCTCACTCTGTTGCGTCAACTACATTGTTTTGCTCAGTTTTTCCCTTTTGTGTCCTAAAATAATTTTGTTCTCCTCTTCTTTAGCCCCAGTTGCCACTTTCTTCTTGACTTAGTGTTGTTGTGCCCAAGGCCATTCAAATCTCACCTCATTTCAGTTTTTTTCATGTGGTCATCAAAATTTCTTCCATTTATACAGCACTTTTATGAGACCAGATTTCTCCAAGCCCACTCTGAGTCTCCGAATGTATCAAAAGGGCAATATGAAAAATTGTCAGCACTTTCAAAAGGATAAGTGAAATATTACCAACGTTCTGACTCTTCTAGTTTGGGTGGTTGAAAGACTTGTCAGATTCACACAAAGTCCTTTGCCAGGAATCCTAAAGAACAGCATCCCAATCTGTAGTCCTGTGGCTTTTGTGGGAAAGACTCAGTGAAACAAAGTAAGAATGTTGACATCAGTGCCATAAAGTCGCAGCAGTAATGTGCACATGTTGAACACTGGAAATGCCAGCCCTTGATTTCTAAAATCAGAGCTTGCTAGCAATGCACTGAGGGGAAGTTATGGATGGTTCCTCTTCCAAAGCAAAGATAGAGTTGGGAGCATTCCTCTGAGAAAGTTAATCTGTGAGGCTTTCACAGTGTTTTTGAGTGAACGGCTTATCTTTTGAAAGGAACAGATTCTCTCAAGTGGCAGAGATTTAAAAAATAATATTCTCACAGGGGAAGTAGGGAGGCAGCCCGGCCACGTTTTCCCACCTGAAAAGGCCCAGGGCCTCTCCTCTGTACCACCTCAGCCAGGACCAGGGGTCCTCACTCCACTTTTGTTCTCTAAAGTGGGCGAATCAGCTCAAAGTCTAGTTTCTCTACAAAAACTGCAACTTCTCACAAACTAAAAATCCATTAATGCTTTGGCCAGAAATAAGTTTGATTTTATATATATACACATACATATACATACATACATATACATACATATATATATATATATATATATATATATATGCAGTGTTTTTCAACAAATTTCCCCAAAAATGCTGATGCTATGGAGTTCCAAATAGTGGCAAGTTGTATTATTAGAATTTATTACACTTTTTAGATCAGAAAAAAGTCTCAAAAATGCTTGCTATGCTATATAAAGGCAATTTTTTTTCCAGAGAAAAATAATTTCTTTGGACACAAGACTGAATTCTGATGGTGAGAGAGAGAGGACAGTCCTGGGAAATAAGAGTTACATCCATAAATGAATCATTAGAGCATTAAGAACAGAATAAGAATGGTGCCTCACTTTGATGAATGCTCTTGTGGCTTTTGTAGGCAATCACTTCTCCTAACCTTCACTAATTCTCTTTATTTGAATTCAAAACAGGACTAATGCCTTTTCTGTCTCAATTTCTCTGCTCAGTAAGCAGGAAAAACACAAGACATGGTGCAGGCTGCTGCTCTGGGCTGTGGTCTTGCCAGGGTTCACCTTAGCTGAGGAGTGAAACAGCCCATGTGTACAGCCCTATAGACCTTTAGTTGACTTTAATTGCCAGATAAGTGTTAAGTCTTTTAGGAGAAAACGTTCCCAGCATTTGTGCCTTTCCTCTGGACTCTTTCCTCACTCATCCTTTCTTCTGTACCAAGAAGTGGCAAACTCCTAAAAAACTGAGGGTGGAAACTGCACCACTGGTAAGTTGGAGACAATGACAAACAAGGCAGCCCTTTAACTGGTAACTTATGAACTGCAGTTGTACCTGTGCTGGTTTTGGCAGGGATACAGTTAATTTTCTCTGCCATAGTTGGTGTGTGACTGTTTTGCATTTGTGCTGGAAACAGTGTTGATAACCCAGCAATATTTTAGGTATTTCTGAGCAGCACTTGCACGGTGTCAAGGTCTGTTCTGCTTCTCACACTGCCGCACCAGCAAGTGGGACGGGGATGCAGGAGGAGCTGGAAGGGGACACAGCCAGGACAACTGACCCCAAGTGACTCAAGAGACATCCCAGACCATATGGCATCATTCTCAACAAATAAAGCTGTGGAAGAAGGAGGGGCATTTTTGGAGTGGCGGCATTTGTGTTCCAAAAATCACTGGTATGCATGCTGGAGCCTGGCTGTCCTGGACACTGCTGGTCTTCTGCCTGACCATGGGAAGTAGTGAATGAATTCTTTTTCTTGCTTTGCTTGCATGCACAGCTTTTGCTTTACCTATTAAAATGTCTTTATCTCATACAGGAGCTTTCTCATTTTCACCCTTCTGATTCTGTACCCCATCCAGCCTGGGGAGGAGTGAGCAAGCAGCTCTGTGGGTCTGAGAGCCAGCTGGGCTGAAACCATGACAGTACCTCAGGGTCAGTATGGAAGGGACGGCACAGTTTTTCTGCATGTCAATACCAAATGGCAGTCCCTTGGTATGAAGAGTTTACAATCCAAGTAGATTAAGATGGAAGAAATGTTACTGTTTTCCCATTATGCCAGAAGGAAGTACAATGTCTCCTGAGAATGGCACACAGATCATTAGTAGCCTATGCTCAAATCAGCTAAATCTGCACCTCTCCATCTCCCAGCAAATGCAAGCTACATCCTTACCCCAGTGGCAGGTGCCAGTTGTGTCACCACAATACAGGAGAACAAAGAAGCTTTGTCAGATGAAATCACAAGAACTTAGATTTTTCTAGATCAGGAGTCTGAACCAAGATACCAGTGCTGCAAATAATTCAGAAAGGTGTCCAAAACTTCGTCACGTATTTGAGAAATAGATGAGGGTAATATTTTTCTTTATACATGTCTCTGTTACATAATCACTTCCAGCTTTGAATGTCCCTAGTGGATTTCTTTCCAGTATCCTGTCAAGCAGCCAAACTCACAATTATTTATCAATAAATGGCAACATTTTCTGCACGGTGTATCTTCCTGTTTAAATGTCTCCCTGAATCCACATGCTTCATCCAGTTACATAAGCTCTTTTATGTCTTAACAAAATGACTTATGCATTACATTCTTTGTTTACTTGAGAGTCTCCTTATTTTTTCAGTAATTATCAAGGCTAAATCATGACAGATTCTTTTGGGGGTTCATATATTTGTTTGTTTATTTTCCTCATTAATGGTCATATGTTACAACAAATTGCCAATTTATTGTAGTGGAAATTGGATTATATAAATATTTCTGCCTCCTCCCTGGAAACTTTGGTCCAGTTACTTTGCAATAATAAAGTCTCCTAATAGGAAGATGGCAGAAATACTACAAGTGATTAACAGTGGAAAGACATGACCTTCAGATGACACATACACATACTTCACAGCATTCTTCCAAATAAAAATATGGAAAATTGAGTGGGAAACTGCAATACTCAGATCCCTGAAAACTACTAAAAATGGATCCATTTCCAGGCCTTGTTTTTAACATTTTAAGTTAATGCAAACTTAATTAATGTCCTTCTTAAGGGTGTTTTATTCTGAAGATATCCTTATATGCTAATTTGAATTGAACAGTACATTTACTCACCTTTAGGAGAATCTTACTCTGTAAGCATTTCCAACAATGTCTGGAATTACTTGCTCCAAAAGCACCATCTAAAATGGATAAAGGTAAAAGGACTGGAACTTTAATAGAAAGATTTGAATTCTCTAAAGGTGGCTTACAGTCTCTTAGTCTTTAATGTACTTTCATGGCACTGGGTTGTCTAACCAGGTTAGAGTTTATACAGAAGTCATGTCATTCATAAATTAAAAAATACAAGCTATTTTTCTCTAATAATAATTCTTAAAATACTATTTCTGCAACACAACAATATGAGATGATATTTTGTATGTTGAGTTTCAATTAATTATATCAGCATGTTTTTAAAATTATTACACAATTCTAGAGATCAGCTCTCATATTACTGCTCAGAAAACCTTTTTTGGGAGTCAGAAACTTTGGAGTTGTCCATGCACCGTTTTCTCTCTTCTGTCACCCCAACCGCCCTAGCTGAGCTCTTTCACAATCTCCAGCAGCATCTCCACCTGCTGGCAGACAGGGCTTCACTGTAGACACCACTTCCATCAGAGTCTACCAATTGAGAAGGCCTCCTGCAGCATCCAGTTGTCTTCAGTGTTTCTAGTTTTGGTCTCCTTTTCTGTTGCCTCAGGCACCGTCACTGTCCAAATCTTCCTATGCCTAGAAACCCTTGTCTCAAAGTTCTCCACAAATGGTTGTTACACTGACTTCTGTTGCCTCCACTGCCAAGGGGTGAATTTTTTCTCCTGGATATAGGATCTGTTTTTCTTAGGCATGCTTGGATGGAGGACCATATATTGTTTGCTCCCTGAGTCCTGTCTGAATATTCATTACATCCCTTAAATGTGGTGGATTAAATTTGGTTTTCTGACATTGTTTATTCCTTTTTTAGTGCTGCCAGCAAACAGGTGGTCTATAGTTGACATTATGTTCAGAATCGGTATTTCGTTTGCATTAGGCAGAGCAGAAAGTGATGCTCTTTTTCCCTTAATTGCAATAAAACAGCAAAGAAAATAGTGCTGTTATGTCTGTGTCAGGGCATAACTGCGAAAAGACTAAATGTAGGTATTAATGAGATTATTATGTAGAACAGGATTATGGAAAACACTTCAGGCAATTTTCAGTATCTTCTGACTGCTTTTTTTAGTGCTGGATAAGCAAAGCTGTAGTTAGAAGTCCAGGGAATCTGGGACTCTTGGGGTCAACTATAAAGATATCCTTCCTGTTACTTTCCCAAACAAAAAGCTGATGAAAAAGCAGTTAGCCTCTTGTTTACCTTCACTGTGCGCTGTCATTCAATCATGCACGAATTGTTTGGCTTCAGCACCAACTCGCAGTGCAATTTCTGAAGTGTCATTGCAGATATGCTTTAGAGACAATGTTCTTCCCAAAGATCTGAGCATATTTGAGCAGATAGATAGTGGTGACCGCTGCACCCTGTACACTCTATAGCACCTGCACAGCTTTGCTGTGACACCCCTACACCTTGCGTGGAGCCACGAATCAGCACTTGGTTTCTCAGAGCAAAACCAAAATCACCAATGCCCAGGTTGCTTGAAGATCTTAAAGCAAGGACCTTCTGGTGTGATTCAGCACAAGCTGGCCAATGACTAAAAATCAGGTTTTTTTCCACAAGTTTTAAGAACACAGGATTTCTTCCTAACAAAATATTTGGCACCTTCTTTGGTAAGGAAAGAAAATGCCAGAAGGATTGGCTGTGGTAAATATCAGAGCATGAAAGCAAAATGTTGCTCCAGGAACTGGGCAATGTTCCCATTGCTCTCTGTATGATTCAGAGGGAAGGATGCGTGACAAAGGCTGTATAAAGATATTTTTATTTTTCGTGATTGATGGATACTGGTGGCACATTGGTCTCTGGGATAATTTAGAACACTTTGACACAAGTGTTTCAAAAAGATAAGCCTTACCTGCTGTATTCAGCTGTTTCTTTCTGTATGATGGTACATGGAATACTGATCATTCCATACCTGAGGTGATATAGAACCCCTTCTGTAAGTTAATTAAATTTAGATATAAATCACATCTAGTAATTTATCTACCTTTAGTAAGTAAATTAAATTTGGATATAAGGACTGGCTAGTGCTATGTTTGTGTAAAACACACAATTATCACAAAATCAGAGGAGTAACATTAGGGAAAAAACCTCAAAGAACAAAGCTGGGTACCAAAGAAGAAAAGTGTTTTTCAGAATACTGCTGGGTGTATTTGAAACAGTTGCCAGAAGGCAATTACCGTGGTTGTTTTTGAAGCAAGCAGGTAGGCTTGACCCAGACTAAACAATATTTTTGAACATGGTAACTAATTTGTCTGAAAAAAATGAGAAGTTCCAAGTTTCCCATTTTTGTATAACCTTATTTTTTGCTCTTGAAGATTTCTGAGTTTGTCAGAATTTTATCTATCTTCCTTGAATGTATGAATTACTCAAAGAATAAGTTTGAAATTAAATGATTAAATGAAGAAAAGAAAGCAAGGACATATTTAGTTATCAAGTATCCACTTACTTTTATTTAGGCTTTGTATTTTATAACTATTCTTTTTCCATGAGGTGTAAGACTCCCCAGCAGAATTCCAATTTTTGTTACTCATGAGCTTAATAAAATATCCTTGACTTCAAAGGTGTTGGTATTTACTTAATTTCTATAGAAAAAATACCTATGTTTTCTATCAGTTTAAATTCAGCATATTGATTGCTGTTTTACATTAAGTTTTTATAATACACAGTTAAATTTAAATGGAAGGAATATTGTCATGGTCTTATGGCATGAGACTCATGTCATGGAACTGACATGTCTTTTTAAGTTGTACTGTCCAAATAACTTTCTAAGTACTGTGACCTCCTTTCCAGTCTTCATTGCAATATGTCACTTGATGACTCAAATTGCATGAAAGTGGAAAAAAATCTTTTGAGTCTTTTCATTTTGCACATCTAGTGACAGTGAAGTATGCCCTGAGCATAGTTTTGCCTTAATTGTAAAACAAAAAATCAAATTACATGTATCACAAGAGTCCTCTGAAGAAATAATATTCATTGACATGCTATATACAGAAAGTTGATAGATTTTCATAATCCAGAAAACAACACGAGTGTTTATGCAATACACTGGTAATTAGCACCACTATCTTGAATCTGTGGGCTTGCACTTGATTTTCAGTGTCATGAGCTGTGTTCCCCAAAAACATCAGCCTTCACAGTACAGGTAGTAAAAAGATTGCTAAGTCATTGATATAAGAGTAGTAAAAGATCTCTTCCTGCTGCCTTTGTTAATTATCCTTACATGATCCTTGCGTGACTTTCACTGAATGGCCATTAAAACTAAATATTGTGGGAGCTGTTTAGTGATGTCATGCATGTCACACATGATGAGACATCAGCAGAAGTAATTTTAATAGGGCACATGTTTCCACAGTTCTTGCCTTCACCCTACACATATAAACAAAGAACTGTTCATTTTTGCTGCTCCTAACACCAGTCAATGTTCTGTCAATAAATGTGGGTACACGTGGGGTCAAGTTGGTCAGAAATAACTGATAAGAAACTTTTACAATAATATTAAATACAATGTAATAATAATTAAATTCAATTCAGCACCATTTTTGGAAATTATATGTCATCAAAAGAAAACCTGTAAATCCACATAAATTTGCCTAAACCTGCCAAAGAGCACTAAAGATAGAAGAGAATGATTCACTCCTCACTGACTAGCCCCGTCACAGGATGAAAACCTACTGAAGTGTCAAGTAAGGCTCTTCCTGAACCATATTTTGATTGTCGTCTTCTACCACAGTCTTTTACCTCTGCAGAGCTCAGGAGATTCCAGTCCTGTCTGATACTTCTACTTGAGCAGTTTTGTTACATATAACACTTAATTCCTGTTTGAATCTTTTATCAAAGTTAAAAAACATGCAAATAGCAACTCTGTAGCTTACAGATAAGACTAATTACCGACTGCAGCCACAATTACTTGTTTTGAGTTAAAGAAAAAAGTATTTCCCATAACAACATGCAATCATATGCAGCACAAATGTTTAAGAGATTTATCAATCCACTCATTTGTAGTGTCTTCACAAAACATGCCTCCCAGCTAATTCTAAGATGTTCCTGGAAAGTTTTGTAAAGTCCTGCAGAACAGATATGTGTGAAAATGGAAATGTTTGTGGAGTTACATATGGATGTTCTACATTGACTGGGGTGAGGGGAAGTGTTTGGGCACCCACCTTGTAGGGTGACAAAAGCACACATCACATGTGGTGGAATTAATGTGTGGGTGGGTAAAGTTGCTGTATCTTCCCTTCCCAGCATGGTTTTCTCACTGACATTTCTACAAGGACAGTTTGTTGCTGAATCGTGGCAGGCTGAGCTCCTCTAGCCCTGCTGCATCAATAACAGGAGCATTACACACCATCTCCAGCTTGGTGGAGGGCATGGCACTGTCTCCTTGCCCCAAAACATCAGAAGCTGCCAGGTTTTAAAGCTGGCACTCCCGTTTCTCTAACAGATAGAAAACTATCAGACTGGAAAATAAGCATATTTCCTTTAGCGGCCTGATAATACCATAGGAAATAGGTTTGCATTTTAAAACTGCCTGGTGTCTACTATTTTTGGTGCCTAAAAGGTGCTTTTACAGAGGTGTTGGGCACAAAGGAGTCCCACTGAGTGACTGAGTATAGTATGGATGTGCCAGTACTATTCTTTTGTCTGCACTGGCAGACTGTCTCAGCAGTGCTGGATTAACAGTTGGACCCAAGGATCTTTCAAAGATCTTTCCCCACCTAAATTATTCCATGATCCTATGATTAATGAGCAGAACGAAGCAGCCTAGAATTTCTAGGCTTAAACACAAAAGTCTCTTCATAAAAAGTTTTGCAACAATTTGTGAGAGTCTAACTACATATATATATATCTATACCTTAAAACGCAGCAAAAAAGGAAGAGTAAAGTTGCATGTGAGGCAGTAAAATTCAGCATTTTAAAAGTAAAATATTAATGTGTTAAACCATTTCTCCTTTCTTGGGCTGAAAGAGTAAAACAAGCTTGGTGTAGAAGTTAGTACTCTGAGCTTTGATCTGCCCTTGGTAAAAAACCATTTGGTTAGACCTAAAAGCACAAATGGTACTAGATTCTCCGCTCTGTAGACATACGCTGCACATATTGATCTACAGTAAATTATTTTTTGAATTAAATTTAATTTTAAAAATTAATAATATTTCATGTATTTAGCACATATTCTGATCAATATAACTAAATATTGCACATGGGAACCATCTTACAAGGGAAATTCTAAACTATAAAGGTTCAAAATATCGAACCAAATTATTTGTGATAATTTGCTTTGTTATTTCTGTTTACACATCTCCTAATCTGTTACATATTCTCTTCTTTACATACATCTCCAATTTTCTTGGTGAGGAGCTAGCCAGGCTCTTCTTTGTGATGGATTTGAGACATTACTAATTTTTCAGGATGAGAGTAATTTAATTCTTTATGAATTAGTGAAGACTACCTTGATATTATGAGGTGACAAAGGGGCAAATAAAATTATAAATTAGCATACAAATTATTTTCTGATACCAAAGCCTGCAGAAAAGCCTGTAGACAAGCTGACTGCAAATACTTAACTGCAGACTAGCCATGTCCATAGTTATAATTTTTCTGAAGTGAATCACTGCTTCTACCAAGGTCCATTAAGGAGTAATTTTAAAAATATGTTGTATTCTGAGATCGCTGCACATTAACAGCCACAATCATCCATTCAGTTAGTCATTTAGAATTTGTTAATAAGCATGTACTAATCTGTTCATTCAATTTAATAGTACTCTATTGATCTAATTCAGATGTCTTGGGAGCTGTTCCTTACTTTTGAAATGTCAGGAAATAATTGCTAATTTGATCTTTAATCTGATACTTGCTAAATTTCTCCATTATGTAACTCTTCCATTGTTTCTATTTAGAAAAATGAAAGAGAATGGTAATGGGAAGGAACAGTTAATTACAATAATGAAGTGTAATGTCTTTTGCCTTCTGTCTTTCCTTCGCAGTGGAATGGAAGAATGGTAGTTCAGCATACAAAAAAGCAGAAGGATTTCAGTTATGAACTCCAGGTAAATAAGAAGCAGCTGGTAAAATATCTGGCTCAGATATTGTAACTTAGTGGGCTTTTTACAAGAATCTACGTTTACAGTCTTATTTTCTTTTTTCCACCATACCAATTTTTCATTCCTTTTCACTTTAAAAATGTAATAAACATGCACAAACTGTAACTACCACAGAACACTATTAACCTCAGTCATTTTGCTGAGTAGGTGTTTAGATCACTCATGCACTTATAGCAGTTTGAGAGGTGCTGTGATAAGTGTAAATCTTCTCTAGACTGATCTGACATGTTAATCACCCTGTAGGTCTGCATTACCACATGCCAGTGGTGAACAAGAGCTGGGGTATATTATTGTAAACATTCTATCGTAAATATGTTAATTTCTATTATTGTTAATTTCTTTTTATTTCTCTCAGTTCATATAACTTGTTTGTAAGTATCCTCTATATGACATTCTTTGNTGCTCTACTCTGCAGCCGGGAGCCATGGTCTGTCCTGGAGCCTTTGGCAGAAGGTGTCTGGTGAGACTCGAGGTCGACCACTGGGATTCTGGAGTCGAGGCTACAGAGGGTCTGAAGCCAACTATACCCCAACAGTGACATAATTTTATCCTCTCTGTACCACATTTGTACAGCCATTATTTTTGTGATTTTTTTTCTTGAGACCCTAATGTTTAAATACATATATCCATCATCAAAAGAACTGTTGCAAGAGAAGCTCAAGATCTTGAGGTTAGTGACTTTGTACTTAAATAACCTGATTGTGTTTGCTGTCTAATAACTGCAAAAGTTGTGTGAAAAGAAAAGAAAAGAAAAGAAAAGAAAAGAAAAGAAAAGAAAAGAAAAGAAAAGAAAAGAAAAGAAAAGAAAAACCCGAACTAAACAAAAAACCCCAACCAAACAAAGAGGGAAAATAAACTGTATATTTAAAACATATTTTGGTATAAGGAACTGGAGGAAAATTGCAGGAAGCACCCAACCTCACAAACTCACTTTTCAAAAGTGCTGCCAAGGCCTTTGGGAACTCTGTGTCTCTCCTGCAGGCTGGCCTCCTAAAGCACTCATTACAAAAAAAAAAAATCTCTTCCAGTTTCTGTTGTATCTGTATGTGCAAAGGTCCACTAGGAAGCACTAATTAAACCCCTGACTACTTAGAAAACATTTTCTTCTACTGGAGTCTTCTGAAAATCATATATGCTTCAGAATTTGTCTGTTCAACTTACATCCAAGACTCCACAGTTAAAGAAAAACTCATATTAAACCACTTGGATATATGAGGAAAAGAGTTCTTTAAAGCATTCATTAGTATGAATGAGTGAATGAATGAATGAATGAGTGAATGAAGTCTTTGCTGGACAGAACAGGCTGAGAAATTAATGAGTTTGTAATCACTCGGTCATTTCTCCATTGTTATGTTAACTGCCAGAACTGGAAAATTGGATATTTCTTTCCTGGGTTTCATTCTTTCTTCCTATCAGGCAAGGGTCAGGAGGGCACTGTGTTCTTCTCCCTGCTCCCTCAACCCATTCCTTCTCAGCAATATCCTGTATCTCCAGAGCATGGAGCCATAATGCCCACACCAAATAACCAGTGGGATTCCTGATGATGGCAAGGACTTGGTATCACCAAGCCCTAAGAAAATTCTGAAAGGAATAATTTGCCCATGAAATGAATGGCTTTCTGATTTTTTTCCACTTTTTTTTCTAATGTAGCTGTGCAATTTTACTGCCCTCCAGCGCACTGAATAGACTATATAAAAGGGGAGATAAATGATCCTTTGTCCTCATTAGCCTGTGTGAGGATGTATCTTGAGAATAGACCCTGCACAGTGAGATCTCAGATCCTTTTTTACTCTGGGGTTCCCTCATCCCCATCACCTCCCAAATCAGTGAGCAGGGTGGGCTGTGACACTGACTTTTGACAATTCTCCCAGAAGGTGTCAAAATTTTAGTGTGGGCTTTCTCTTCCTGCTTTTGCTCTTGAGTGCCTAGCACTGAACACAGCTGTCAGAGGAGCTCCTTGCCAGCCCAGTCCACACTTGGTGAGGATGCAACAGCAGTGAGTGCACTGCTCCTTCCTTAGTTTCTCCCTGTTTTCCTGTTTCTTCAGGAGTGTCAGACAGTCTAATAAATAATTGTCTAATAAATACTACAAGTGTTTGAGATGTTTGAAGATAATACGTGTGGAAGAGAACACTGGTCTTTTTGAATAGGGGAGGATTAAATCACCTTATTCCTAGTTGGAACAAGATTTTACAGCAATAAAATCACTTGATCTTCTCTTTATGCTCTTTATGAACCCTTTCTGTTTACTATATTCAAGGTATTGTAAAATTTAAATCTATTTACACATAAACTATGCTACTGACCATATTCAAAGCAAACACCCCACCATTATTGTTACCAAGAGACTGAATAAATTTGCCTTTGATAATTTCAGATGGCTCTGCTGGAATTTGATGCTATAAAGTTCCTTTGTAATGGCATTAAAACAAGGATAATAATTATTTGTGCAAATGCATGAAAAATTCTGTTTCAGATATGAACTTGATTTACCAAGAAATGGGCATAGACCTAGTATCGATGCCCAACTGGAACGGACAAAGACTCTCTAACTCATTAGGGTTAGAAAGTGTATGTTTATTCAGCGCTGGGAAGCCCCAAGGATCATTCCTTAAAGCACGGCTTCAAATCACAAAGCAGTACAAGGTCTATTTATCTATAGTGATTCTAAATATTCAAAATACAAATACATAATTATAACATGGTCACCTCCCATTCCCCGCTTCATATGGAAATTAGCAAAAAGTCATTAAGCATGCGTGGTTTGTTCCATGAAATGGGTCGGTGGTCCTCTTATTATGGGAGGGGTCCCTCTTTGGATGAAGTAACATCCTCATCCTCATTTTGACCTTTCTACCTCTCTGGTTTTTGACAATACATATGACCTTGGAGGGTTCCCAACTCCTCTCTTCATTACTTTTGAATAGGTTTCGGCTAGGATAATCAATAACTGTCTAACCTGTCTTTTAGGAGTAGCATTTTCCCATTAGGTCTACAGCTGAACAAACATCAGATAAACAATAAAACAAGTACAAACCGCTCTAAGATCTTAAAAGTCTATTCCAGCTTAAGTTTCCTAGCCTAATCATTAATTTTCTTAATTAAATCCAGCTGCTTCTGCTTCCTACCTATTCTAACTAGTCCTTAACTAAAATCCTAATGTTCAAATGCCTAAAGGAAAAAGCTCAATTAAATGTTTTAAAAGAAAAGGAATCTCTGTTTAGATGCTTGAGAAGAACTCTGTGTTTCAAACTGGAAATGTTATAGTAGATTTAAAGTCAGATGAAACAGTTCAAACTGCATTTGCCTACATAACTTTGAGGTAACTACTCAAATCAGTAACAAATTGCTTTATTCAGTATGGTTATGATTTATCAAGGATTTATATTCCTTTGTCCCCTAGAGCAGAGGCCAGACAACCATATCACCGAAAGGAGACAGGTAGTTTCTCCTTGATTAGTGATTATATCCACATGGCAAAACACCAAGAGGCAAATACATTGATTTTTCTTCAAGCAAGCTCTCAGTAATGCTAACAGGATGTTGCCAGGGGAAGTATCATATTATGGTTACACACACACAGACACAAACAGCGAAAGCCCACTTAGATGAGGAAACTTGTTCACAAGTGTCACTGGCCTTTGCTCCCGGGTCTCCCAAGAAAATGTTTTTGCATTTTTGTATTTAATCACTATGAAGGAAAAGAATTCAGCTAAGCTTTTTATTTCATCGATTGCCAAGCAAAAATAATCAATAAACTTATTATTTTTGTAAACACTGTACTTGCTATCTTCTGCAGGAGATTTAATGCACACAATGAGACCTTTTGTAAGTAATAGATTTCTCGTGTGAGGCCAAAACTCTAGGAATAGTTTTCAATTCACTTCAATCTCTGCTGCACTATTGAATTTTATATCATTAATTTAGTTTGGAATTGGTGAAACAAGATGCTTCAACAGCTTCTGAAAATCAGTCATGACTAAACAGTCCTTAGCCTCTGTGTTCAAACCGGCAGTATGTCAGGCAGCCGGAGTATTTTATCCTCACAGGACCAAATGCCAGTTTGTACTGTGCATAGCCAGAGGTAGTAAGCATGCAACCACTCTTAAGCTTTTCAAGGCAAACAAGCTTTAAGAGTCAATCTACAGAAAATTGGGTAAACTGCCCTGGGTAAATAAACCTGAGGACTTTATTAATATGATATAATATAATGGTTTTGCTATATTTAAAAGCCTCTTTATTTTACATAGTTCTTTTATTAGCATGATGAATTGGGATTTATTGGATCCATAAACAGTCTTGGAGTGAAAGCACTCCAAGTATTTAAATGCTCACTAGAGAACAATTAAATCTCTCTTCCAAAATTCCACTTAATTTTGATAGAGAAATCTTTTACAGAAAAAAAGTGCCATGAGATGACCTCTCATCTATTCCTCTCTTTCTTCCTCTGTTTCGGTTTTGATTCATTGTTAGTAATTCCTTCACAATTTGTGGACAGGAAGGATAGAAAAAGGAATAAAGGGAGCTCAGTTTAGGTAAACCTGTGGGGAATGCTTGACAAAGTGGACAAGGACACTTGGTCCATGGGAAGTGAGTTCAAGGAAGAGGGAAGAGATATGCACATCATGACTTGTGTTTATTGGAGGTTAAGATATCAATTTGTAACATTCTAACCTTGCATTCCCTCATTCTTCCCCTCATATGAGCGAGCATAAAATAGAAGAATTAGGTATCCTACCCAAAACACGTATTTCATACAAAAATAACTTATTTCAAGGTAAAAAGTATGTAAGAACTAGATGTTACTGTAAAAATAATTCAATGTTTTTGCTTTACCCATTTTTCAACGATTATCTCTGGCCTATTGAGGTATCACTTCTTGCGGTTGGAAATACTTGAATAGCACAGCAAAAAATGTTAGAAAAATGGTGAGAGAGATAGACAAGGCAATGGTGGAAAGTCTGATAAGAGCGAAACAAGGGTAAATGATTGCCTTTCTGAAACAAATACATTCTGTAAAAGGAAGTGCTGCCTCTAAAACTGGCATCCACTCAGGGAGAACTGAGAATGAACATCCTGTCATGAACTGCCCGAAAACTCTCAGGTCCAAATTTCAGAAGATAATTAGGTCAGGAGCTTCCATTGATTTCCAATTTATACATCCTAAAAAACCTCTCTGCCTAATTTGGTACAAGGAAAGCTCAGCATGCTGAGGAGCCTGCAGGAAATGACTCTAATTAGCGTTTTGAAGAAATGTTGAAGCAATGTTGAGATGCTGCTTTTGTGCTGCAGGCACAACAGTACCTGCAAAATAACTGTATTTGCTTTGGCAGATATTTCTAGGCAATTAAGAAACACCAATGCTAATTTCTTCTTTAAATATATCAGTGAAGTCGAAATGTAAACATTGCAGTCACAGGCAAATACTGAATATGAGCAACCGTATAATGAAAGTAAGGGATACAATTTTCTTGATGTTTCTGCACAGATTTTTTACCTCATCTTTATGATATAGGGGTAGTTTGTGTGTGATTTCCAGGATTAATTATCTTTCTCAAAAAGTTTCACGAAGTTAGATTTGGAGATGCTTTTCTGTATTTGGATTATGAGGAGAACATAACGGATCTGCAGTGTTTATGGTGCCCCTGAATTAGCAATATGGCATCATAAAGGATACAGTCTTCGTGGTGGAAATTGCTTCCATTACAAAGCATTCCATACTGTTGTCTGACAAGCTACTATCAAAGTCTAAGATGTTAAATTTAAAAAAATCCTTCCAATGTCTTATTCTTTTAGTTTAAACAAACATTGGTATTTTCTTCCATAATTTTCTGATTTTAAAAATAGCAAATTATTAAAACAATCTAATAGAACTATTCAGGCTCCCTGATGTCATAAGTAGGAGTGTTTTATGGAAAATGCACTTATTTACACTACTGCTTATCAATTTGTTATGGCACTCTCTATACTTCATAAACATTATCTGCCATAGACCAATGAATTTTCTGAAAGTTATTTTTGTATCTTGAGAACAAAATAATGAAAAAAAGCCCTCAAAATGTTGAATAACTTGAAGGTTCTAAAGGTATTAATTCTGGTAAAGACTTGCAAAGCTGCTAAATCAATATGCCCATGTACATCTGTGTCTGCATCTGGAGTTCCTTTTTAAATGGAAAACTTCTGAATTTAGATCCTCAGTCTTACCGACTGAAACTGTGTTAGACTAGTAGGAAGTAGAGTCCTGAATACAGTTTCTTCCATGATATCCTCACTAGAAGATCTTTTTAGACATCTGTTTGGCCATACGAGGAATTCAAACCATCTGGAAGGCACCAGTTTGCAGGCCTTTGAGAGGGCTTCTCGATCATATTAACTTGACATGATTCATGAAAGCATCTCTCCAGTCACTCATACCCTTGCATAAAATTAACTTAATAGCTGCAGATGAGACCAAGCTCACAGGTAGCAAAGTGCATTCACAGCCCCCCAGAGGAGCATGGGTTAGGGAAGGGGGCTGTAGTGTGGCACAAACAAAACACACAGGTGTGATGGATAACCAAACGCCCAGAGTTAATCCTCAAGGGATATGGATTCTTTCCCTTCTGGTCTGGAAATTTTCTCTCTGAGGAGAGTAGCTACAGAAAGCAGATGGTACATTGGCTCTTCAACGTTTTACTGAACTCTGAATTTGTTCTCGAATTTTATGGCTAAACAATCCCACTCAGATCTTCTGTTCCACATCAAAACCCCTTATCAGAAGCAATTTTCTCTTGGCATTTTTCATGCAGTGAGGGAAAGCTTCACTGTCAGCAGTAGCTCTCCCCTAGCAGTACACAGATCTCTTTGGCCTCAGCCTCCTGCATCCATATGGCAGGTGCCACCAAATGGTCCTTCCTGGGATACTCCTGGAACCTGGAGCCTTCACCAGCTGAGCTCTCAGCTGACAGTTTTGAATGCAGCATCTCAACACGCCCTGAAGGAAGAGGGTTCCCAGGAGGTTCTTCTCTGGCTTTATTCAAGATGAAGGCTTTGGGAGATAAATTCTCTGACACAATATGTACTTCTTTAATTTTCCAGGAAGCTAGGTATCTAGAGGTCCTGAAACAGAGAATGAATCTAATCTTTGGTTTCAATAGTTCTCCCAGTGGTTTTATTTTGCATTTTCCACAGCCAGAATACAATGTCAACTTAAGAATTTCAGACCTTTTCCATATGTTCAGATTGGTTGTATGGAATGTCTGGGATATACCACAACCTCTGCAGTACCTAAATCAGTGCAAATTTTAAAACTTTATTGAGCTTATATATTTATTTATAAATGTCAAAAATATATAAGCTTTATTAAGTTTGGGAGGTTATTCAGTTCTATTTAAACGCAGATTGCTCAACCCTGGTTTCACTCAGAACTTCGTAAGGAAAAACTACACAGCAAAACTGCCTGCAAACCCTAGATCAACCTGGAGTATAAGCATGAAGTGGACAACAAACTGTCTAAAGAAAATTAACTCTTCTAGATTTTGTCAAGTTAACTCTCACCAAAAGAGGAAGAAATAACAGCAACAACAGAGGGCTTAGTCCAGCTTTGATCAATCTCTCATTGCACGCAAAGAATATATCGTTGGGGATAGCAGTGCACTGATTGGAATACTACTCAATGTTTTTATAATATGCTAAGTAATGTGCTTTGATAAAAACATCTATAAAGTTGCTCTAAGAAGTGTGCCCAAAGGAAATGCTCTTCAGTTTTGAATGGACCTGAAATCTGTCCTACATAGAAAAAGAACTAAATCCATGGAGGGAAGGGCAGCATGGAAAATGTGTGAGGAGAAATCAGAAGTCAGGCTATGCACATTGTTATAAACGTACCTTCAGCAGCAGCAAAAAAAAAATCTTTTATAAATGGTCAAGTTACCTCAAAATATGTGTGATCGTTTGATGTTCCTTCCAACCCAGGAAGGTGCTTTATTCTGTATTTGATATTAGAATGTGGACAATGCTTTGATTTTCATCTGCAGTTCCTGTTCACAAATGCTGAGGAGCAAAACTTTAAATAGAGCTTCTACCCCTATCCATGGCCTAATTGCTTTTTTGGGACCTAAGGGAGGGTTATTACATGGAGCACAGGAGACATTTGTCTACAGGCAGGATTATGTGTGTTTTGGCAGAGATCCACATGGTAGAAACAGCTGTTTGGCCTCACAGGGTATCCTTACCCAGAGCAGTTCATTGGAAAGGGACATGTCCCTGCTGCAGGCCCTTACCATTTACACGGCTCCAGTCAGACATGTAACCATGTGCTTTTTAAGGAAGTAATTTTAAAAGTCTCCATTTTGAAATTTAGCTTCAAGGAGGAAGATTTAGGTTAGATAGCTCAAAGTTACCAAGGCTTGAGAGCTAGGCCACTTCATTTTATTCCAATTTAGGATGCAGTTAATGTTAATAAATATGAAATTTATAATGACATAGGTGGTCGTATTTTTAGACTGTATCAGCTGATTCTTCTAATGATTACTGAATCATTCATCTACAGTTGATGCTTAAATTGAAGAACCAAGACTAATAGCTTGACCTTATGGTCTCAAATGGATATTAAATCAGTCATCTGAAATATTCAGCCACTTATTCTAATATTGTTATTTGGCTCTGCAGACCTTTTAACATACTTCTCATAAGAAGCAAGTTATGTTCTTTGTGGAATAGCCAAACACTCTCAACCCACAAAGTGACAATGGTATACAGAGATCATTGTCATTTACAGGGAACTGAAAAAAATGTTCTTAAAAACGGATTTTCTCTTTTTGTTTTACTTCCAGTTCATTTATTGATTTCTTCCATGTCTATCTCATGAATCACTGTCATCATCACTTTATTATCACTTTTCTGTCAAAAGACTTAGAAAGGCTTTTTTAAAGTAAGAATAATGCAGTTAGGCTGCTGATTATAGTGAGCAGAGACCTGACCATACCAGAAGTAGCTCCACCCGGAGATCTTCCTTTTGCTCATCTATCTGCTCTCTTACAGCCAAAAACATCCAGAAGCATTTTCATGCTTGTCCTATCAGGAGATTCTTTCTGCCTTTATAAATACGTGTTGAAACAACGTTCTAGCCCTTTTTAGCTTCGTTTTTCCCTCAAATCTTTACCCAATATGGATACAACAGCTTTTGTTCCAAACCAAAGTAATATTCTTAGAAAAAGCACTATCATCTGTTATAGCCGTAGATCTTTATGAGGGAAAACCCTCCCCCTATTCCTGGGATTTTAAAATTAAATTTCTAAAGAAATTTTCCTCCTTTTAAACTGTTTTGCCTGGATTACTTTGTTATCTTATATTATTTGCTAGCACACATCCTACCACAAAACCAAAATAAATTGTTTTTTCACTGCAATGGTTAAAAGACACTTTTCATAGAACAATGACACTATCAAGTAATTATGTCTGAAAGGAAGCCTAACATCACATCAATAACTAGAAAAACGTGAATTTTTGCTGAATGGCATTCTTGTGAGGAGATTAGTATTTCCCCAGTTTTACAGTCAAAAAATTTAAAAGTGTTATCCAAGATCACACATAGTATCTAGGGTAGATACTCAAAATCTTTTCCACTCAGGTCCATGTGCCCATGGGGCATCACCACCTACACCTGATTAATGATATTTTAAAAGCAGTGTTTTATACTTGACCAGCCTGCAAAAACAAGGACAAAAATATTTAACTAAGTCCCAAAATATCTCTGAGAGCAAGAAGTGGATAATTTGCATGTATGGTAATGCCTGCATATCTACGTTTAACTTCTTGCTTGGAAAGGGAGAAGAATTTTCCAAATGCTGCAACATAAGCACATTTAATGGACTGCTTCCTTTTGCTTATAGATGCAGTTTACTTTAGGGACTGCAATCTTCATAATAATAAATTAACCACTCTAATATTCCCTGGATATTATCAGTCAGCTGCCTCCTGATGGCAAAATGGTCCTCACAAACCACCAGTTGTACAAGCTTGTAAAACTTACAAAACCACTGATTTTGGCTTTAAAAATCTTTGGACAAAATTCAAAAATATCCTAAAAACAAAAATAGAAATCTAAGCATCTCTTTTGTTTGTTTAGTGCTCTACCTGGAGTTCAGGTCTTTACTCTTTTTCTGGCCTTTTCTTTACCAGCCATAAAGCAAATCTCCAGTAAAGGTCTCATCTTCAGATTCTGCTATTTTTAGAAGTCTACCTGAACTGCAAGAGCTAGTGGAGGAAGGACACCAGGAATCACATACCTAAGTTAATTCTGGTAGCAGACCTTTACTGGAAACATGGTGTCATGAACCAGAAGGTGATGGCAGGGTACCCCTCAGGCAAAGCAAGGAATCAGTCTTTCTTTCACTAGCTTTTCATTTACCTGGCTCCTTAGGTGCTCTGGCAGGACTGTGGAATATGAAGAAAACAGACTGTTGCTTCATCTGTGTGTATGTGGGCACAAATCCTGTCCCTTGGAATGATAAGACCAACAGAAGTTTTGTAGGATCCTGAAAAAAATTCAGAATGAAGGTTGTGGAAATATGAATAATTTCATGGCTCCCGTATGAGTCCTCTCCTTTCAGGCAGTGACTGGTCCCTGGCTATTAATCTGTACTGATGCATGAACTGGTTTCATTGCATAGCTACAACTTTTAACCTATGAGTACATTTTAAAACCTCTGAAATTATAAGCGTCAATCTTCTTTCAAGCACAAAAAGCCGCACTTTAATTTGTACATAACTGCCTACACTCTCCTCAAGGCACAACAGGAATCTGTAAGACAAGTAATTTGGTGAGGTTTTTACTTAATTCAGTGACTATTCACACAAATCAATGCCATTTTTGAACTGTCCCCTACGGTAGGGACCACGATATATTGCAAATGCTTAGCCAAATGTTCCTGTGAGGAAGTTGTTCTTGAGTTATTCATTCAGAGGCATTACTGTCACCACGGTCTTATAACTTCTGTGTGACCCAGGCTGGAACACCTATGAAAGTAGTGCCCTGAGCTGTATTTTTATCAGTTTTAATTCTCAGTTTTAAAATGCATTTTCAAGGTCGATGAGGTTTTTCGTGACAGGAGAGAGCCATGGACATGGCTGGCTCTGCCTCTCTTGGCAGGTTCTTGCTGCCCTAAGATGTTTCAGGTCTCTTTCAGATTAGTTATGAAATTGTTCCATGGAGCGTGAAGTGAGCTTTTTGGTAAGGAAGTTTTTGGCAATGTGCTGTTATGGCCCCGAATGCATCCCCTGCACTCGGGTCCTCAAGGCAACCCAGTTTTTCTTTGACTGGGGGAGAGCCCTGGACCTGTGGTGGGGAGGCTCATGGAGGCCATAGGCCCAGGGAGCCCTCGGCCTATGTGAAGCCCTGATGTGTACACTTAAAGGAACAATGCACGTGAAAAAAAACAACAGCTGGGATGTGAGATTTAGTAGCCTTAGAAAAATAATCTGTAAATATGCTTCCAAGGATCCTGCCACAGGCATTTCCTCTAGCATTCCACAGAGGAGATGGGGAATTCTCTGTTAAGTTTGCAAATTCTGCTCATCTACAGTGAATTTGGGCCACTTTAGCACCTCCTCTCTGCTGTAGCTGCATTTTCTAAGCCTTTAATCACAAGCTGAGATCGAAATGTTTCATAAATATGAGATACTTCTCCAAAACCCATTTGCAAAGCAGATGAGGCTGTGCAAAAGCAAAAAGCTATGTAAGAGTTTAGTGTTAGCTTTAAGATCCCATGCTGCTCTGTTCTTCTAACTACCAGGGGACAGACAATATTCAGTCCCTTGTGCTTAGTGCTGCCTCTTTCAATCCTTCTAAATGCTCTACCCAGCTTATGGGCTAATGAAAGCCACCTGTATCTCAGATGTGCAGTTCCAGAGCACATTTCTACCTAGCCAAACCCTACATAGCTCTTTTGTCTTCTCCTCAAGTATTCCCAGATTCCTGAGGTCTTCGAAGTCATAGAGAAATTTCGTATGCACTTTGGTAAATACAGAGGAATGAGAAAAGTACCATTCTACCTCTTACATAAAAAGAAGGAAACAAAGTCATCATTAACCAATTTTATTTATAAACTGAAAGGTGATATGCCACCATTGCCTGCAGTCCTTATTGATAATCTCTTTCTTCTCTCATAAAACCCATGGGACTATAGTGGGACTCCGGCTATCAACTAAGACAAATACGCTAAGAAAGAAAAAATGGGTTCTCCTTAGTTGGGCTGAAAAAAGAAAAGAGCAATTATTTAGGATGAATTAAAATAAGTTCTAAATTGTGTTTCTCCGAGTCAATCATGGAGAAAATTAAGAACAAAAAAGTACCAAAAGCAGTAGAAGGGACTACACTACCATATATTCTGAAATATGATGGCTCTTGTATCCAAAGGATGAATACTGATAACGAACTAACTCCAATGATCAGTGAATGTTTAGGAACATAACTTACAGGCGTTGCTGACAGAACCCTTTCCTTTAGAGCTGTTTGTCTGGGAAGAAGTAAAATGAAAATTTTATGCTCAATTTCCTTCTTTTTTTCAGTTCGAGGCTCAATTTGTGAACATATGAAAGCCAAGCACAGCTAAGGCAAGTACAACTCTTGTATCCCATTTTTCCTTCCCCCATGATATCCATGATTAATAAGCTTCAAAGTGTACGAAACTCTCCCTAGAGAAATGTTTTATATAGAAATAGGTTTTAAATTTTCCTCATGAGAAGTTAGGGAAAATTCATATAATGACACTTAGCTTCATTTAAAAAAAAAGATAAAATGCAAATTTACTTTTTTAATGTATTTTTTTTTCTTTTTTTTTTTTTAATTCATGGCAAGGAAAGAAAATAATCTGTTTCAGAAGTTGCTTATTTCCAATTCTAATATGTTTACTAAGAAAGGTTTGGAATATGTAAGTATTCTTTTGGTAAATCAGCCCTTTTTATTTACAACTTTTTTTTATTTATAACTTTTTAAATGTTTTCTAACATTCTCACAAAGCCAGTGGAAAATAAACTGGTGAAGAAAATTGAATTGTGTGAATGGACTAAAACTCAACTACTTTACAGATTTCAAGAGCATTTAGTGACAGGACAAGGGAGAATTTGTTCAAACTGAAAGAGCATAGGTTTAGATTAGATATTAGGAATAAATTCTTTACTGTGAGGGTGGTGAGCTACTGGAACAGCTTGCTGAGAGATGTTGTGGGTGCCCCATCCCTGGAAGTGTTCAAAGCCAGGTTGGATGGGACTCTGAGCAATTTGGTCTAGAGGAAACTGTCCTTGCCCTGGTAGGGGAGTTGGAACTGGATGGTCTTTAAGGTCCCTTCTGACCCATTCTAGGATTCTATTATTCCCTCAGATATGCAGTAATCTAAGAAGCTGTGTGTTTCAGATGGACTTGATCTCACAGACATGTGTATGGTCAGTCACATGGTTTCCAGACTAGGACTTGCTCAGACCCTGTGACTTTCCAGGCCTGAGCATGTGAATAGGCCTGCGACTGGTGGAGGATCCCCAGGGATATTCCTTCGGTTTCTGGAGAAGCCATGCTGAAACCCGCAAGTGAGAAAAGCCAGCTTTAAGCCGGCTATGGGTATTCAGTACTTTTCCACACAAATAATAAAGAAAGGAGGAAGAAAATTGTCAGAACTGGGAGCTTACTGCTTTAAATTTGCTATCATCTTTGTTTAGGATTACAGATAAACTTCACTTTTCTGAAGGTGATGAATGACGTAGAAATTTCAGCTTCCCAAACAAGCTCCCACCATCATTTTGGCTGTTTGTATCTGGTAAGTTTCTGACTCATGACCAGACCAACATGATTTTATTTTGTCTCAGGCTGAATAATTTTTCCTCCTCCTTCAGCCTCCCAAGAACTTTCAAGATAGAGGCATATGCACACATGAATATTCATGACTCCTTTAGGAAACATTTATGCAAATAGATATCCACTTTTTGAAAACAAGAACAAAGAGTTCTAAGTGGGAAAGCAAATTTGCATTTTGGTTTCAATAAATAGGTGTGGATTTTTTTTTTTTTTTTGTTTTTTTTTTTTTGGGGTTTTTTTTTTTTTTTTGTTTTTTTTTTTTTGGGGTTTTTTTTTTTTTTTTGTTTTTTTTTTTTTGGGGTTTTTTTTTTTTTTTTGTTTTTTTTTTTTTGGGGTTTTTTTTTTTTTTTTGTTTTTTTTTTTTTGGGGTTTTTTTTTTTTTTTTGTTTTTTTTTTTTTGGGGTTTTTTTTTTTTTTTTGAGTATTCAATCAATTTGACAAACTGAGACTGAGATTTAGCCCTGTTGCCTAAATCCTGTGTAGGCAGAGATTTGCATATTCTGGTTCATGGCTTACTAGTAGACCATAGTGAAAGTAAATGGCAAATTGTGAGATCATCTTTGCATTGTAGCGACTTCAGTCAAAAGGGCTGAAGAGGGTTCATACAGGTTAATGAGGAAATTTGGAGGGCTAACAGCCATCCTCTGAGGCAAAATTGTTAGAATCCCCTGGTGTGATAGAAACTGGCACACCAAACCAGCACACCTGTGCAGACATGCAATACACTCTTACCGTTCAGTACCTCCACTCATCTACGCCTTCCATCATCACTGGTGTCACTGGGTATAAAGGGTAAACTCAAATTTACCAGGTATCCCACAAAGCAGAGCTATGCCTGCTATTTATCACCGAGGTAGCTCTTTAACACAAAGACAATGAAGTATTTGCACAGCAAATGGACCTACCATGTCTTTTATTTTGAAGGAAAATTCATAGCCTTGCAAGAAACAGTATTTCATTTAATCTGATCTTTCCATAACTGTCTCCTGACTGAAAATATTTCCATCTCCCATGGAAAAAAACAAAACCAAAACAAAAAAACCCCAAACCCAAACCAGAAACACAAAACCCCACAAAAACCAAATAAAACCCCCAAACCTTTTCTGTTGAATTGAATTTCCTTGAATAAAAAACATTTTTAGTAAAATCAAGGTAAAAAAATCTTTTTATCATCTCCGTAATTTTTTTGTTATGTTCTGCTTTTTCACACTTTGGACTATTGAAAAAAAGAGGAAGAATTTCAAAACACCAAATGCACCAAAATGCGTTTATTCACCTTCTAACTGAAAGAGAATTGAGAAAACATTAAAATGTAAGGAATTTTTGAAACTTCTTTGCAGTTCACATAATTAAGTTTCTTCGCTACCACACCATGAGAACACTGAATAAAATTTTACTTTTCTTTTTTATTCTGCTTTAATTAAAGCTTATCCACTATTTGCATAGTTCTTCATTGGTTCTTCCAGCATATTCATATTCAGGCATAGCCAATCTTCAGAAACTTGACCTAAACAGCACCTCTGGAAATAGCATTGCTAACTTGGTGGTGGTTTTGCTTTACAGTGGTAAAAAAGAGGAAAACAAGACAAAATTTTGGTAAGCAGTGTGCACATGTACTGTTCCAAGCTTCCTTCTGCTGACCTTAGGAATATACAGAATACAGGAAAGGTTTTTGCTGGTTGACCATCCTTTTATTATCAGGAAATAAATAAAAAAAGAAAGCAATAGTTAAAGGTGGCCTTCGATCAGTAAAATGTCTTCCATGCATACACTTTAATGAATTCACTTATTAAAAATTGTTTAAAAAGCACTTATATTAAATATTCATGACTAACAGTTAATACTTAACTTTCGACTCTTCTGCTGTGAGTGTCACTCTTGAGTCTAGCATTTCCTGGAAATCTCGTTAATTTAAAGAGGGAGATAAAATTAGTGTGAAGATATCAGAGCTTCTAGAATGTGACAGAACTTAAGCAACAATTGGCAGTTAATGACTCATAAAAGTCAGCAGAAATACAAACTGTGGTGGAAGTGGGTTAACACCAACTTGGTGCTAGAATTACCTCCTTCTATTTGGTAATGAAAGGACCATATTTTCCTGATTCACTTACACTTAAAAATATTTACTTCCATCTTATGGGATTGATTTCATATACTTTGTGAAGCTGACAGTTCTCTTTGCAATATAGCTAGGAACCTTTTTTATTTCATTGTTATGCCATCCTTCATTCTACTTCTTTGCATTTGAACAATCTAATTTTTCTGTTTTGTTTTTTGTTTGTTTTTTTGTTTTTGTTTTTTGTGGGTTTTTTTTTTTTTTTAGAAAAATAGGATAATGACTATACATCTCTGCACTGGATACAAGTGGAAAAAAAACCCCTTAGTGATTTGTTCAGGGGGGTTGTTTTTCAGAATGCACAAGCATGAAATCACCGAGTTTAGGGAAGATGAAGTTCCCTAATAATATCATATAGCAGAAGTAGGATTTGAAATTATTCAATCGGTATAATGTGACTTCACACCATCTATTTAAATTAATGGTGAATCCAATGTTTGTTTTAAATAGAGATTAAGACACAGGGATGCAGCAGGGATGTTAAGATGTTCTATTTTGGAAGAAATGTGCCTTTGTATGTGAATTTTCCAACCGTATTGGACAAGGCAAAAGCTCTTTTCTTGACATAAGATGCCAGGATATGCAGAGCAAGCCACAGGTACATGATATAATTTTGCATGGGTTCATAGCAGAACCAGAAAGCTTTTTCAGGAAAAGATATTCAGACATGGTTCCATAAAAACAAGTCTAAACTGATTTGAATAGTGAAGCCAGTAATCCTAGCTTCACTAAGCCATAAGAATAAGAGAGACTGGATAATGCTAATCCAACAAATGATGGTAATTTCCATCACAGACCTCAAAAGTTTTGTCCAGAAGAGCTTCTACCTCAGAATATGTGCTCTTCGAAAAAGAATACAACTAGATGTACTCTGAGCAATTTTACATTTAATGATACTGATTTTATAACATGGTTAATCTTGATCTACATCAGGGAAAGACAGAAGACAACTAATTATTTTGCATTACAAATTAAATGCTATATTTGTATCTTTTGCGTTGACATAGGAACAGATCTGCTTCTTTGGTAAGAGCTGTACATGAGTTTAAGGCACTTGACCAAATGAAAAAATCCATTCCCAAGCAGTTCACGTCTATTGTGTCTTGTAGAGCTTTAGCTCATCTGATCTTTGCCATGATATTTTCTGCTATGTTACTGTAAAATTTAAGGAGACAGAATAAATTGTTATTATTAACAATAAGTACAGAAACCCACAGCTGTCTTGATCTAGTTTTCAGCAGTTTCTCTTCAAGTGGGAAGTTGGATTATAGATATCCAGAGGTTATTTCTATGACTCACACTGCTCTTTCACTATGAATAAAAAATGCAATTATTCTTCTTGGATTTTTGCATTATTAAAACCTTTATTATCTAACCATTAATTATTGACTCATAAAAATGGATTTACATGCATAGGAAGCATTGGGGCATAAGAAGTTTGTCAAATGTTATTTTCAGGACCCTGTGAGTTCAATAATATAACTACAGCCAGTTTCCCTTCTGATATTATTACCTCAGATTCAGGACATTTTTTGAGAGAATCTTGACAGCCTTTTTCAGCTTTTTTCTTCCCTTTTACTATTACTTGGGAAGTACTCGAATGCTCTAATACCATTAATGCTTCTCAAGGTCTTTCTTGCTAATTGCAACTGTTTCAAAAAACCTTACATTATTATAATCAAGAGTGACCGATGAAGTAATGAAGAATGTATTTAAATACTAATTTAAGCAAGATAATGTTTGCTAAAGTGCTGCATCTTAAAGATCAAGAAATGCCAACTGATGAACTTCGATTGAAATGAATAAATTTGATAATAATCCAGTTGGCCACTAGGACATATGAAGAAAGAGGTGGTCAAGCTGCAGCATATTAATTTCTTTTGGTGGTGAGTTACCACACTCAAATAATTACTCTTATTTACACTCTTATTTACAATTCTTCCATGGCAGCTGATAACTTCTTCAGGTTCTTCATTTAAACTGCTGTTTTAACGAATGTGAATGATGTCTGTCGGTAAAAGCTGCCTATGTTTTAAATAAACCTGTTTTAGGATCAATTGTCTCTCCTCAAGAAGGGCATGTGCAAATATTTCCTTTGGATTTAGTTTAGAAGGGTTAGGTGCTTCCCCTGACTCCTGCCATCAGCAATGCTAGGAAGTCCTTAAACTCTATACCAAAATGCCATTTGAGCAGAAGTTCACTCAAAAAGAAAAAAAAAAATCACTCTGAGGCCCTGGTACCTTCTGCAACTACAGGAAATTGCTTGTACATCTTTTGCGTCCTCAGCTTCTCTTATAAACATTGTAATTAAGACCTGTCACGTTTTCTAGTACCTGTCTAGTGATCCATGTGGAAAGCTTCTTACAGATAATTTTTTGTTTCTTTTTCTATGAAGAGCATTTAGAGATCTTTTGGAAGTGTAGTCCTTACCCAAAGAACTTTTTCCCTACTCAAAACTTAAGGCCAGCACTTCTTTTTTCCCTAACAGCAATATCTTGCTTCTTTTTCGGTTTTGGCATAAACTGACTATTTCTCATTGGAAAAATATCAAACTGATTTCTTTAATAACATGCTGCCTCTTTGACTTCCTGCAGTGGTGTCCTGCTTTCTATTCCTTTCTTGGAGAATTAGCCCCATGAGACCTGTCATCTCTTAGACTTTGAGTAAATAATCTCCTCCCCAATCCACTTCCACCTTCTTTTTGACAGAGATTCTGTACGGAATCACAGGATCACAGAATAAGCTTAGTTGTAAGGGACCCACAAAGGTCATCGAGTCCAACTCCTGGCCCTGCACAGGACCACCCACAATAATCACACCAATTGCCTGACACTGTTGTCCAAATGCTTCTTGAACTCTGCCAGGCTTGGTGCTGTGACCACTTCCCTGGGCAGTCTGCTCCAGTGCCCAGCCACCCTCTGGGTCAAGAACCTTTTCCTAATACCCAACCTAAACCTCCTCTGACACAACTTGAAGTCATTCCCTCTGGTCCGGTCGCTGGTCACCAGAGTAAAAAGATCAGTGCCTGCCCCTCCTCTTACCCTCATGATGAAGTTGTAGACCGCAGTGAGGTCACTCCTCAGTCTCCTCCAGGCTGAGCAGACCAAGTGACCTCAGCTGCTCCTCATACAGCTTCTCCTTCAGACCCTTCACCATCTCCTTTGGATGCTCTAATTGTCCTGTGTTCAAGTTTTACCACAACAACTTTTCAGTATTTTTCTGTGTTGTCTTTTATGTACAGGAGGGCTCTTCAACAAAATTTTATGAGCACTCTTCATTATTTTTACCTTTAAATCTTTCCTTGAACTCATGGAAAAATACCCAGGAAAAAGAAAAAAAGACAGGGAAAAAAGGAAGGAAGAAATAAAAGGTAATTTGGCCTAAACTCATCCTGCCTACCTTTGGATAATTATTATTCCAATTAGGAGACCACTCACTCAGGGTTGTCTTTATCTGTCAGTGAAGAGAAGCAGTGATCACCATTAATATTGTCATAGACAATAATCCTATGAACCTAGGGCAGTAAAAGTGGGTTCCTTTATCGTGCCAGACCTTGGTAGGCATCTGGCACATGATGGCTACTCTGTATTTGTTATAACAACCATTCCACTCCAGCTTGCCCTGACTCCATCTGTTTGAATCCCAGCTGGTGATTATCCTAAAACTGGGTCATGTTGGGACCTATCTTTGTGACTCCTCTGCAGAAGGGGCTGGGAGATGCTCTTAGAGGAATCTGAGTGCCAGAGATCTTCAACTATGTTTTGGCTCAGGATATACACCATAAATGGTTTATGTTCTTGTTTCCAAAGTTAATGCCTTTAAACTCACGAAGTTTTAATCCTTCCCATGTTATATGAACACAGTGCAAAGAGCTAATAAATGCATGTTTTGCTGTCTTGCATAATTCAGAAATGACTGACCCCATGAAAGAAGACATGATGTTAAAGGAATTATTTTTCATTTCACATGGAAATATCAAATTTTTGCACAATTTTGGAAAGAAAAAGGATATAAAGATGAATCCAAGTCTCCATTATGCTTTCAAGTGTCTATTAGTTCCAGATCTTTTATGCCTTAGACACTTGTATAAGATCTTTGGCTGGAATTTATACTGGCCAGACAGAAGAACAGGATGTTCTTCTAGGATAAACTAATAATTCTTTTTGTTTGATGCATTATATGGAAATGTAGCTAAATCTTTCTTATTTTTCTGCTGACATACAGAAGAAAAGAATGTGGTTCTCAGACAGAAATATTAAATATGTGTTTCTGTGAGAATTTCATAGCATCTGGAATTGGGAAGGAGCAGATAGGAATGGAAGAAATACCATTGAAACACCTGCAGCTATAACTACATACCTGTGTAACTACACCATCTCTCTACTGGAAAAAGCCTTTCTGGTCAGTTCAACAAATCCTCATGCTCTATATTTATCCATTTCCCTTATTTTTCAATTGTTAAGTAGCAGATTAGTTTGAATCACAGCAATTATGTATAGAAAAGCATAATATACAGAAAAACATCTGGGTTTTGGCTGTAGATCTCATTATCTCATTTTCTTATCTTTATTTCTCTTTGTTAACTATTCTCCCCTTTCCAGTGTTTTTGGCTGAAATTTGCTTGATTACTAAATATCACAAAAACCTTAAAAACAAACATCACAATTCATAAATTATTTCACACTATTGGATACAACACACATAGATGACGTTCTGAAAAGGACCAGACTTGAATTTCCCACTGAGTCAAGGTGGTTTTTTTCTGTTATGGCCTGATGAATCAGGATTTCTCATCAAGCTAATGGTACCTCACAGCAGGTAAGGGTTTTCCCCATCAGCCAGACATTAAAATATTTAGCCTGACTTTGAAGTTGTAGTGGCATAGGAATGAATGCCACTGCTGTCAGCAAGTTTCTGAGATGTGCTGCACGCTCGGCATTGGAAATGCCCATGCTTGGGCAGATTTCTGTGTTCCTGATGATGCACTTGGCAACACCACAAGTGGAAGGGTTGTGGTGTTGGCCAGTTCTTTCCCTAGATGGCACCAGGCACCTTTAGCTAGTGTCTGTTGTGCTTTACACAGTGCAGAGGTCACTTGATTTTTGACTTATCTACTTGCTGCTGTTGTACAACCACTTAAGCTTTTTTGGGGTGTCTGGTCCAACAATTCCTATCCCCCTAAAATTGTCTGAGCTCAGTCAGACAAAAGACAAGTCCAAAGCTGGGAAAACAACTTAATATATTTTTCTAGATGGGTAACAAATTACGTGCAGACAGGGATAATGCAGTCTTCAATTGCTCTTATGCCTAAAACTGGCTTTATTTTAATTTTTGGCAACAAGTTTTAAATCTAGACAAGTTACACAGGTTACACCTGTGTCTTTTTCTACCTGTGTCATTTTCCTATTGTTTTTACTTTGTGATCTCGTGTCTGAGTGGGGTCTTTTTCAGAGAGGCTTCTGTCTGTTTCTTATGTGCACTGTTGATGAGGTTGCTGGTGAGATGCATTATCACAGGCTTTTCTCCATTTTGATAACCACAACCTCCTGAGGGTGAGCAGACGAACAATGTCTAAACATGCAGAAAGATCATAACATCGCAGTAAGCATATCAGCTGCTTTACATCATAAAATAGATGCCAGCTTCTCCTGGTCTGTGACAGGAAAGCTGGGAAACTGACTTATCTGCTGTAATTTAAACTATGTAATGCAAGGCTTTCATTATAATGTTCTACAAGGACAGCTGTGACCATGTGTTGCTGTGGTAAGGTACCATTTTACCTACGAGTACTCTAAATGCATGGCTACGTGGAGAACAAACTTTATACATGCAAATCAACAACCTGTTCACTAACCTGAAATTAGAAAGGAAGCAGGATATGAAATAGACTTACAATATTGGACTAAAACAGCCTGAAAACTCACAGTCCAAAAATAATTGGTTTATCAGACTGCATTGTTTCCTCTATGCTGAGGGAAAATCTCCAGTAAATATACTTCATGTAAGATCTTCCCTGTTTGTGTCAGAAAAACAGCAGAAATAACCTTTCTGGTGTGTTCTTCCCAGTCTCAAACTGTGCAAAGTTATTTAATGATGTCTACACTCATGGTCCACTTTTTAGCTGGAGAAATTCTACTGCTGTTTTTCACTCTTTTTGAACTTTGCAAGGACTGCAGTGTCCAGAACCACTTATTATATATGAAGATGTACACAATTTTTTTTTGCCTAATCCATTTCCTATATTTTTGAACATGTAATGAACTTTTAATACCTTCTGGGGGGAGACAAAAATATTGCAGAAACATTTGATCCTTGATATCTTTACCCAAACGAAACACAAACGATAGGACTACAAAAAAGTTCATTTTAATTATTTTTGTTTTGTGAAACCCAGTTAATAAGTACGTAACAGTGGTGATCTTGTTGCTATTATTTTAGACCTCCTGCTATCCCATTAAAAATTTCTCTTTGCAATTGGTTTCAGTACATTTATTTCATGGTGCTGCTAATGATGTTGATTCGACCCCAGAATGGAGCGGGAGAATAGCTGGTCCTACTTCAGATGGTTACAGGCAAGAATGCAGATTCTATCTGCTGAGATCAGTCCTATTTCCAGGGCAAAGGCAGCTTTGTCTTATCCTTCTATTCCACACTCTTGAGCCAAATGTAATTACAGTAGACATTTCCATAGCTTCCAGAGCATGGAAAAAGCCATTATAAGTAACTAAAGTTTGGTCTTAATGAGTTTTGAATAACTAAGATTCATGAAGTAAACTGACAGAATCCTCAAAGGATTCAGCACTTCGAATGTTTCCAAATTTAAATCTATTAATTAAAGTAATTTAATGTGAATTAGTAAGCTGTGCTGAAGCAATGCAATTTCCAAAATGAACACAAATTTAGTTGGTTTAATTAGATGCCAATCTATTGCATTGTATTTATAGTAATGATGCTGGATGGTTTGATTGAAACAACAGCTTGTTTATATGAAGAACAACACTTTTATTCCTTTCAGAATGATCTTTTACAAGAAAAGTTGCTAAAAGAAATTGCACTTGCCAATTCTATTGCACAAAATGACACAGCCCCTTTCCTTGAGTTTACATCCTCTGATGCACAAAAAAAGTTGCAATAACCTTTTACTGCATCTTATTTATTAAAATCTAATTTTGAAAATGGTAATTACAGTGGAATGGAAAGCATGAACAATTTTAACTGATGATTAGAAGCATTTATATGCCGGTGAAAAAAACCCACAATATGCCAAAGAAAATTAAGTTTATCTGACCTTTCCACTTGTCTTACAAATCATTTACAAATTAATAACCATTGACAGTTTCATGAAACAGTGTCAGTCTTCACGATGACTGGCTGCTGTTCAAAGAAAAATGAGTGTATAAAAAGGTTGTATAGGCATTTTCTTTTCAAAAGAAAGCACAGGAAGGAAGGTAAGACAAAAAAATGGAAAACACTAACACCAGATTTTAGTTTGTCAACAGAACTATTATTTTGCTTATACCACCAGAGGAATTTGGCTACATCAAAATGAAAATCAACATAAGATGTAACAGTTTACCAAACGCGTTGGGAACTGATTAATATAAAATATGGTGGGTGTCCTTCAGGATCACTGGATCCCAGTCATTAAAAACGATTCTGGTTTAAACGTTTTTGTGAAATCAAATTAAATATTTCCTTCCTATCACTTTCCATACAGAGAACATTGGAACTTTGGGAGCTACTGTATCCTCTAAGCCTTAAGGTTTAGTCATAAAAAAGGCTTTTTAAACTTTCACGGTTTGTAAATCAAGGGGATGTCTCAAGATTTTTTGGCTAGAGTGAATATTAGAGAGGCCATGCACTTTTTGTCAGTGCATCAAAAGCTCCTCAATTACAATGGGGAAGCAACTATTTGAATTTGATACATATTTTAGGAAAGCACTACTTATATGAGCAATACAATCATTGCCTGAGCACAGAAATATTGTTCCTTCCAATATGTTGGCTTCTATATCTTAATCTTTCTATTTCCAGCTACTTATCTCGTTCAGTCAATTTCATCTAACAGGTCATTAACATGTTTAATCAAATGTCTGGAACTATTGGGGACCATACCCAGTATAGTCATTTATCCTGATTAAGACCTTGAAAAGAGCACTCACTGTTGAAAAAGGAATGATTGAAAATAAATGGATCTTTCATTTACAATGATTTTTTTATGCTAAACTTAATCACTACTTCAAGGCATTACTATTTCAAATGGCCCTGTGACTGAATTGTAGCAAGCATTCAAATTTTGAAGTTGCACTAGAGTTATATATTGCATATAATCACAATAAAGACTAGAGTTTCCTAACAATTCCACCCAGCACAGCATGTATGAAAGCAACAATTTAGATATTGCCTACGAAAATGATGCAGAGGCTGTAATGATATCTTTATAGTGATGCAAGTTATGTGTAGGAACAATATTTAATGATTCAGAATCATTAACATCTTTCTCCATTTATGACTAAATATTTTACTGGTTAAACCTGAAAATTCCAGTTGAGTTCTGATTCTTTCACAGATAACCCAGGTCTGCCTGGGTAGGATTCATCTCCACCTAGATTTGAGTATCTACATCTGATCCAGCCATTTAAACTCTTTAAATCAACATAGACCAAACTGGTCTCGTTGGAGTGAAGTGTACAGTGGTCCTCATCCCGGAGTGCACATCCAAATCAGGTCAGATAAACCAAATTCTCATGTGTTTTTTTAGTTCAGACAGAAGTACCCACATTGTGAGCCCCAGAAAATGAAATCAATGAGGGCTCTGAAACCTTCAATTCTACTTGTACATAGCTGAGCTTGTGTAATCCTAATGCTCCCAGTAGGTGCTGTGCCTATGGAAATGCTGGTCACTTAGGCAACACTTCTGTTGATATATAAGAAGTTTGGCTCACTCATCACAGCAAGAAATAACTGAGACAGTTAAGAATCTAAGAACCTATTAATGATCAAATCTGTTGAGTAATGAACTTTGGCATTTACATAATCACTTTCCATGAGACCTTGATGTGAAAGAACAGCAATAGAAAAAATCATTGGAAAGAAGACTGTGAATAATTAATTACTTAAAAATTCTTTTTCTTCCTTTTCATTTTCTTTGCAGCAATTATCAGTGTGATAAAGAGAATAAGAATTGCCTGTGGATGTAATCTACCTGTAAGTCAATAAAGCCTTCTGTACTCTCTCACACAACATTCCCCTGGAGAAGCTGGCAGCCCATGGCTTGAACACGTCTACTCTGGGTTAAAAACTGTCTGGCAGCCCATGGCTTGGACAGGTCTACTCTGGGTTAAAAACTGTCTGGATGTCCAGACTCAGAGAGTAGTGATGAATGGAGTTACATCCATTTGGTGGTGGATCACTAGTGGTGTTCCCGATGGCTCAGCACTGGGACCAGTCCTGAATATCGATGATCTGGACAAAGGGATCGAGAGCACCCTCAGTCAGTTTGCAGACAACACCAAGTTGGGTAGGAGTGTTGATCTGCTGCAGGGTAGGAAGGATCTGCAGAAGGATCTGGATCAATGGGCTGTGGTTCTACAAGGCAAGGTGCCCTTGGGTCACAACAACCCCATGGAGCACTGCAGGCTGGGAGCAGAGTGTCTGGATAGCGGCCCAGCAGAAAAGGACCTGGAGGTGCTAGCTGGCAGTGGCTGAACATGAGCCAGCAGTGTGCCCAGGTGGCCAAGAAGGCCACCTGGGCCTGTATCAAAAATAGTGTGGCCAGATGGACTGATGTCCATCAGATTGGACATCAGGAAGAATTTCTTAATAGAAAGGGTTGTCAGGCATTGAAAAGGGCTCCCCAGGGAAGTGCTGGGTCACCATCCCTGGAAGGGTTCAAGAAATGACTGGAGGTGGCACTTTGTGCTATGGTTTAGCTGGCATGGTGGTGTTAGCATAGAAACACATAACCACGGACGGGTTATATGCAAGGTGCTTTTATTGAGGCGCCAGGGGAGAGGGGTACACACCCAAATCAATCCCCAACATGGATTTCAGGTGCTCACATTATATACCCCGCTCGTTGTACAATCACGTATTAATTATTTACCCAAGCATAAATCTCAAAACCCCCCCAAAACGATCATTTACTCATTACTGTGTATATTGTCTTCACTCAAGCATAACTTTCAGCCCCCTTTCCCAGGTGCAGCTACACAATTAACTCATCTATCTTAGTCTCTTGCCCCTCAAGTTCAGGCTTGCCTCTTACCGTCCAGGCAAGTACACAGGTCTGGGCTGGCCTGAACAGAATGTTCATCTTGCTCTCGGGGCCTACTCTAGCTACTACAATTCAAAACATTTTAACCCTATGCTATCAGTGGTGTTTGATCAAAGGTGGAACTCAACGATTTTGGAGACCTTTTCCAATCTTAATTATTTTATTCTATTCTAATCATAGCAAAAAAAAAAAAAAAACAAACCACCAAATGAGATAGTTGGCTTAGATTCTCACACAGATTCTGTCAAAACTGAACTAACAAAATACTGAACTGGCTGAACTTGCAAAAAACACTGGCTATGGCCTCATTCTTCTCAGACAATGAGCATTTTATTTTTGTTTCCTTCATCTAGAGGAAAAACAAATGTTGCATACATGTGTGTCAAATAATTCAAGCATCAGCCTGTTTCAACACTGGTCAGCACTTAGTCAACCTGTGTAGCTACCTGGGCAATTTTTTTCTGAATTCAGAGAACCAGTATAGATCCATGGAACTGGTTCTAACAGTTGCTGGTTTTCATTAGTGTTATTTTTCTCAGCACAGTACTACACATATATCCTCACTGAACAGAATTTAACAGCTTTTGAGCCATGTCATGTGAATTTTGAGCCTGTTCTCCAAGCCCTTCTTAGAACTTAGGGCCAGATGAAATCTTTATAAGTCATGCTTTTTATTTCATTATCCAAGCTGCTGATGAAAATATCAACCAGTTGTGACTCCAGTTGGGATCTTTGTGGAGCCTCACATGAGGCAGTCTTCCAGTTCAACATCAAACTCTGCTACAAACTGCACTCTGTGCATCTGTTTTTATGATTGTTCAATTCAGATCCCTTTGTTGCATTGCCAGCACCTCTTTTTAGGTCCAAATGTATAAATGGCTGCTACTGACACCTTTCCAGCTGAGTTATTTACTCTGTAAAAAAAGGCATTGGTTTGACTGTGTCTGTTTCTGACAAACACATTTAAGCTCTTGATTAATAACCTTATTATCCTCTAAGTACTTGTAACTTGACAGTTTAACAGTTCCATTTAATCAGATGACTAGCTGGCTGACAATATTTTGCTCTCAAAGGTTTTCAAGGTGGTATCTAATTACAACAAAATGCTAACACAGGTATCATTGAATGAATTGAAACACAGGGGGCTCCCAGGTCATGCTGGAACTGGATCAACTACTGCTGAGTAAGCTGCTCTGGAAGTGGCCCCAGTACAAAGCTACACAATAACAGAGCAATTCTGACCTCAGGGCAGCTGCTGCTGCTGGGTGCCGCTGCTGCATCACGCTGATACACCTGGGTTTTGGAAACTAGTTCAGGGATCTCCAACATGGTTGTCATGTACAACCATGGAGGGTCTGCCTCAGTCCAGCAACAATGCCAGTGCAGCACCCTGGCCATGCAAGGAGTCCATGTCAAGAAGCACACACAGATCAGAAAATGAAAAATACAATAGAATAGTGTAGTGACAGAAGCCAGCCAGTTCAAGAGCAGCCACAGTAGCTGCTTCTTAGACATGGTCTTTGTGAGAAGAAACAGGGTTTAAACAGCTGAACACTGGAAAAAGCTTGAAACCACTCCCAGATATTTTTCTGAAGGATGCACGCACAGTTCAGCATGGATTTCAGTACAGCATACACCTTTGAGGAAGACGTTTTTGGAGAAAAAATTATTCTCTTGCGGTCAACAAAATTATTGAACCCAGAGGAAACAAGGTAGGGAGCTAAATTATCCCCAAAATGTTTTCAAGTCAATCAGTTTCCTTAGGTGATGGTAGTACTGATAATTGATGATGTGCCACACCAAATGAAAATATCTGAAAAATATCCTGGTTGTCTGCTATGGCCTGGAGGTAGTCTGTTAGACATCATGACACACTTCCCAGCAAAGCTAACAAGGGAATTCCACAGGGCTGACACATTTTTAATGGAGAGCATCTGTCTCTGAATAAAGATAATTTCAGTATCCCAGAGAAAGGTTAAAAACATCTGTCTTTTTTCCCCTGCAGGCACGGTATCCTTGCTAATATTCTATTCTAAGTCTTTGTTTCCATAAGCTAAAATATGCTCTTCGTCTTAAAGAGGATTTTTTTTTCCTTGCTGCCAAAGAACTTATATAACTTTTCAAGTATGCAACAGATCAGTACAGCACTGATAGCTTATTTAGAGTGCACTTGGTAGAGACCTAGGCTTTCCTTTTGCACATATGGTTTCCTTGTATTTCTGAATGGTATTTGAGTAAAAAGGACGTCTTTTCATACATTTTAGAGGACATACACATTTTAAAGATATCTGTAGAATGCCGAAGTTGTTGATTGTGGTGTCTTGCAGACATTCATGCCATTATGACAGCCTTGAGAATGGATCTCATGAGAACCACTCTGTGTCATTAGGTGGCACTGTACAGCAATGCTGACAGCTTTAAGACTTCCTCAGTTCAAAAGTGACTTTTCGATTGTCTAATCTGATTTCCTACACACTGTAGGCTATAGAAATCCAACAAGGAGTTCATGCCTCACTTCAAAACTGTGCTTCAATGAAAGCATATTTTTAGATATAGGTTTTGAAGAAACCTCTTTTTCTCAAGAAAAATTAAAACAAACAATTCTGCAAGTACCTAATTTCCCTTCCTGATAACAGAAAACAGTTTGTGTTTCAGATCTTAATCTCTCTGCTAAGTAATTTGGACCTCTTATACATTACTGAGACAAAATATCTGTTTTAATTCAGAGTAAGCAAAAGGGTGTGTGTTCCTAGCTCTGCAGTAAAGCAGACCAGCACTAAATTCAGCATGACGTTATAATAAAGTGTCTCCCTATGGAAGCACCAGTCTCAGAAAGGAGCATTTGCTTTTTATGAATGCTGATACTCTGATGCCCCTGCAATTTCAGTTCAATTTAAACCACTTTTACTTTTGACTGACTTTATAATCTCCAGCTTGTCCTTTCTGCTAACAGCCTATTTTCTACTACCTGTGTAGAAGGTTGTGGCATGTCAATTTTTTAATTTAATTCCTCCAAGTGCGACTGCACACAATTTTCGCTTGTCAGAGTGGCATCAGGCAGTGACTTTGTGCTTTCCACCAAGAGCTCTGAAGATTCGTTCAGAAGAGCAGATGAAGTTGCAGCATATATGCTTTTATATATTGCTGTTCTATATATGCAGTAAAGGCCCTGTCTTTACAAAACTGCATTACAAGAGCAAGTGTGTGCTAAAATGTCTTCAGTTTTGTCATAAACTCAGGTCTTTCTGTCCTTACTGCCAGTCTCCAATAAATACTTCTTGTGGAAGCAGGTTAGGAGTGCTTATGGATACAGTTATAGCAGGAGATTTGGAGAGTTGGTTCCTTTGTTAGCAGATGAAAAGCCAGTGGGACACCACAGGCTCCAAAGCTGAGCAGCAGCCAGAACTTCCTCCAGCCTCAGCCTCATATGACTGCCTAAGGCATCCTTGATGTCCAGACCTCAGAAGTGCTTCAGAAAGTGGCTTTTGGGTGGAATGATGACTGAAAGGCTCCTGATGGTATGAGGCAAAAAAATACTTTATGGGTTCCTCCCACACAAGAAAGAGAGATTTGGTATCTATCTATAGATAAACAAGACCTATCAGTGACACTGGAAATCAGGCTTGGTTGTAAACCATTTTTTCCTAAATTGAGATAAGCTGTAAAAACAGTCAAAATAAATAGACAATATTTTACAATAGACATGTTTTTAAAAATAATTTTAAAAGTGGTTTCCAAGTGGAAAGATCAAGGTATGCCATTCTGGAATGATAAAACCCAGAATATTTCCAGAGTTCTGGACTTTTCTTTTTTTTTCAACCAGAAATTAGTTTTGTCAAAGCTGGCGTGTATGAAAATATAATTATATTTTCTATTTTGAAGTGCTTCATGAAGTCGCCTGCCCAGTCTTTACTTTTTTCCTGAATATTTTAGAGCTTTCAGGCTGGGTTAATCAGCTTTTATGACCTTCTCACATATAAAGTGAAGAATTGTCTTTGATTTTCCATCCAGAAGATATGAGAGGGGTTCCTCCCCCTGGTGATTAGCAAGGGAAATCAAACACTTTGAGTTACATTTTTCATTTCTTCCTGTGTAATTTCCAGAGCCACAGTCTATTTTTGTATGAAGTCCCCATGGGTATCTATGAGCTAAACAAATACTCATTCAGAGCTTGCTTATTGTCAGTAATGAAGTAAAGGTCAATCTTGATATGAAGCCAGTGCTTGTGAGTGTCAGAAAGAAAAAAAGGCTTGTATCATATAGTATCAAGAGTAAGAGATGGCAAATAAAAAGGTGTGCTAGGAACAAACACTCTTTCTTGAATTTGAACTAGAAATGTGAAACATGTGGGAGCCAAATCAGACTCTGTGTTTTCTCTGTGATACCTGGTTCTGGAAGAGCACCCAGCCAAGACTCTGGTATCTTCTGGCCGGTTCCACTCGCAAAAAGCAAGCGCAACTGGTGGAATGGAGGAAGTAGCTGTCAGCATTCCTCAAGGCTGAAAGAACAGCATGAGAAAAATCATGTGTGGTAAAAAAGGAGCTCATAAGGGCATGCTTGTGAGACAGAATCCTATAGTGACCCAGCACATTTACTGTTTCCATTAACAACCCTGGCCCACTAGAAATGAGGGAACAAAATTGGCTGATGACACAAGGTGCAAGATACTGTGAATACAGATGAACATCAGAGCACCATGCTGCAGGACCTAGATGACCCAGAGTGCAAAAATAATAGAAATTATAAATGTAACAGTGCTGCCTGCAGTGCCATGAATTTAAGAGTACAAATTTTTCTGTAAGTGGGAGAAGCTTATTAGCTGAAAACAGCAAACACAAAAAGATAAATTATATGAGTTTATCGAAGGATAGTCAACACTCATAAATATGATGTCATATGAAAACACGAACATGATAATAGGATGTGTCAAAACAGGGATTTCTAGTAGAGCTAGGGAAGTGATGGCACATACAATTTCAGAAGCAGAAGGTGGAATGGAAAAAGAAGCATAGAAAATAAAAATATTGAAAAAGATAAGCTCAAAATAATGAAACGAGTTCTGCAAGGAATAAATGTAGAGACAAAATCCATTGATGTAGATGGGAATAGCTATTCCATTGACTTCAGTAGAGGATGGGTACGTCTCCAGACTCACAGATGTGGTCTCCATATGCCACATACGTCATATGGACAAAAATCTCCATATAATGTGTTTTAATCAAAAACATGTCTATGTGTTATTTTAATCCAAAGGCTGCTTAAATCACAATATTCCAATAGGAACTACAGGCTGTTTTTTTCAGTCTTTCTATTAATCTGACTCAAAAATTATATGATGTCCTGGAATGCACTATGGTATTTATAATGGCTCCTGTTCTTTTCTTCAGCACTTGTAGTTTGTCAAGCAATAGCAAAGTGCAGAAGGAAAGATCACTGATGCTCCCCCAGCATATTGACTGACCTTTATGTCTACTTTTGCTATTTATATTGGCAGGGAAGTATGCAGAACAAAAGTAGGCAGGAAAACTCCTGATTTTTAGGAAAATCCTTTTAAAAACTTGTGATTATATTGAAGTCACCTCTTACCTTATTTCTTCAATTTAAAATTTACTTGGCAATTTTCTATTTGTGTATATAGAAGTTGTTTGGTGGTTGTGTGGTTTTTATTTTGCTAAATATTGCTGTATTGGTCGAGGAAATAGTTTCTAGGATGAAATAAATAATAATTGGCAGTTTTATTTTCTTGGGCCAGAACAGAGCACAACGCATTCTTTTCAAGCAAAGAGTAATGGAAGCTATGAAAGTGTAAAAATTTAATAATCATAATTCGATACTGTTACGTTCTACCTGCCCTCTAGGAAGATACAAAGCAGAAAGAAAAAAACCCCAGAAAAACAGAAAGTCACAAAGTTAATTTGCCATTTATGCTAATTAATATCTATTAGTACCAATACAACTTTTAACTAATTTCTAGGTGACTGAGATTATAATGACTTATCTAAATAACTTGTTCATTGTAAGGTTTGGTCAGTGAAACTAAATAGCAATTGTGGCTTTATTAAAGAGAAATATCAGAGTGAATATCACTATAAAATTCCATTCTTCTTTTTGCTATTTCAATTTTTATTTTTAATTTTAAGCTGATGATATTTTCTTTGAAAAATGAGGTGGTACACATCTTTTCTTACTTTCAGCTTTTTTCACAGCAGATCAGACTCCTCATTTCCCTGAGCGATCTGAGCACAGCAGTTGTGATACCGAGCCCTCCTTGCTGCTACTGCACTTTATGGCTTTCGATACACAGACAGTAAAGGAAAAGAGGAGCCTCCAGAGTCTGGAGTCTGTAAGGGGTGAGTGCCAAAGGCAGACTGGAAAGCACAGGAAAGGCTGACTGAATTGCTTTGACAAACATCTGGGGCAATAGGGAGTAATCTGATAGGCTATAAGGATGGATGAGGAGGAAAGGAAGAAAAAAAGGAAATGATATTTCTTTACATCTAGCTTTAAGAAATGTCTTAGACCTCTCTTAATGTTATTTAGCCTTATGTAGAACTACCATAGATTTTACAGGGGTGGACAAAGAAAAGGCCCCTACCCAGTCACATGGAAGAGGATGTTATGCATAGAGAGTCAGCTATAGGCTGTAGCCTATGTGACAGACAAACTGAGAAACTAGGAAATAAAATTTCTTGCACTTTCAGCAAGCCAGTTTGGTTTTATTCCTACAGGGTATAAACTTTTAGCCTTGAGATGTGTCTGGGTGGCTGTCATGGGCAGAAATAGGCGATTCAGACAATGTTTATTAGAGAAGCCCTCCAAACTCCTTCTCTGACAGGAGCCTATGTGTGACTGGATTCAGCATTAGACTCAAACTTTGCCAATGTTTTATGTCTAAAGGAGTATATAGGATTATTCAGGTGTAATTGATCCTTTATACAACTTCGTCCTTCAGGATTAAGGATGGCAATCCAGATATATTTATATAAAAATAAATTATTTATTATGATAATGACTAGACTAAGATATCTTAAGCAGAATTATTTGCTACACAGCATAAGTAGCCGTAACTACTAGCATAGTACACTCTTTCTGAATCAATATTGATGCAATTATATTAAAGCTAGAAAACCCAATTATTAAGTAGAGATTGATGTTACTCAGTCACACCCATAACCATAGGAAAATCTCTTTCACTCAGCCTTGAGGAGTAACCTTGAGGAGCATCCTCACTCAAGGGAAGAATCTCCACACACACTCCAAGAAGGGGTATGTTAGAAGACTCCACCGTTAAAAAGCAGGAAGGGACTTTAATGGTATAACGTGATTGGCTGTCAGTCATATGTCTCAGGGCCAGTTATCAAAAGCATCTGTGGTTGGTTCCTTTATTAGGTACCACTTCTGCCACATCTTCACCTCACTGTCAGGGTGCTTAACTTTGGAATTGAATCAGGCTGGATTCAGCATTGTTCAGCACCAGAAGCAGCAAGACAACCCTTTCTCCATTCACCACTGACAGCTTTGCAAATAAAGTGTAGTTTGAGTTGTTTTACCCCCCATTCCAGGCAGAGCATCCTGCTACAGTGGCTTATAGTTTAATTGCTTTAATTTGCACATTTAATTCTGAAAGAATGATTCATTGCAAATTTATATCTCTCTAGAGCTGTCAGTTTTGTTCTTCCACTTAATGAATATACAATATTAATATAGCTGCAACTTTCTCTGTTCTTACAAGATTTCAGTAGATTATGTAAGTATTTTTGTGTATATTTCCTTTTATAAGCAGTTCTAAATCGTTGTTTAGATCTAGATGAATAATGCATGGTAAGTAATTTATTATGGTATTTAAACTTCTGTACATATGGATATTGGGCTGCAATTTTCTCAAGCATTCACTGTCAAAACCAGTCATGCAGTAGCTGATAAAAATGTGTATATTCTGTGCTTGCATCAGATAGCCAAGATGCTGATTTGTATATATGCTACAAGCCATTTAAGCTTCTATTTTGTTTTGGGTATATGTTTCCAGTATGAATGTTTATAGGTTTGAGGGTTGTGGTTATGGTATGCGCTCCAGCCAGACCTCATCAGCCGAGTCCTTAAGTAATATTCAGTCTAGAATTGGTTATATTGGTAATGATGTTCAGGGAGAGAGCATAAAAGTAGCCAGAGCACAACAAAAGTGCAGTCCCTAACACACCCATCAGTGTTCTTGCAGCTCCTCCTTTTACCTCTGCTGCTTTGATCAATGGCTGAACCACATCCTGTGCAAATGTGTAGAGGCTTAAGGTTTTCATTTTTTTCTTTCCTGAATTGTCTAATTTACAGCACTGGAAATCCAAAAGAATTTCAAAAGTTTCAGCACAGTTTTTCATACCCACATCTGTGTAATACACAGAAATCTGAGAATCTTGTCTCTACACATAAAAGTTATGAGCTTGCATATAATGAAGGTAACCACAAAAGCTATTGTCATCATTAATAAATATGATCTTGATTAAAAATAACTTACAATTCTAAATGTCTATGCACATTTTCACTGAGGCTGAATAATTAGAACGGATTCTTTTTTTAATAAATCCAAGTTTTTTCTACACATTGGTTTGGCTGTGCTAATAAGACAGTTTCATTAGGATTCATGTGCTAAGACTACAGTCTCTAAGAAATTTGCAACATACTGATTTTGTATGAGACAGGCTATGAAAGAACTGAAGAGCCTCATTCACATGCCAAATATCTGATTCCAGGACTGAATCCTGCATTTTTTCAGCAGTCTTTTGAACAGTATATTCCACTTTGAAACAGGTTCTTTCCATCTTGCATCTACAGATCCAGGCAGCTAGTGGAAAGCTCAAAGTGTGTGAAAAACAAGCACTTAGAATAAGCCTGATTTAAAAGTATTGTATTTTCATGATGTTCATTGTGTCCCCAGTTTCTTTGTTAATAGAAATACTTTTTAATAACTAGATGAATATGTACAGTCTGGCAATTTTGTTACCTAAGTTAGAAAAAACCAACCAAAGTCTGTTTTCTGTTGTTTTTGAGATGAAACATTTAAACTTTAGCCAGCATTGTTGCTGTTTCGTTTAAGTTTTCCATTCTTGCTCCAAGATCCCAGGTGAAAATGCAGAAAACTCAGCCTGGCTGCCTTGTATCTGTTTAATTCCCTGTATCTTGTCATGTCATTATTTAAGGGCCAGGCCATTTCCTGGCTCACTTAGCGTGAGGTTTACAAGGCAACTACATATCACAACAGCCTTCTCTTGGGACTGCAGCTAAGCTGCTGAGAGATCTCTTTTCATTAGTCTATTAAAATAGTATAGCACTGTGATGGCAAGAAATTTCTCAAGCTATCTCCTTTGCAATGTACTTTTTCAAATTTTCATGCTGCTGTTCTGAAACTTAAAGTCATTCATATCAAGCATCTTGAATAATTTATTTTATTCTTTTCCTTTGCTGAAAATGATTTTTTCTGTGACTGGTGTCAAAATACATCAGTACAGATAAAAATAAGTATTTTAAATATAGAGGGAAGGCAGAGATATTTTTCAGGTTAAGAGACTACTGCAATTTTCTGGACTGAGTCCTCAGTCATCTTGTATCAACACAGAGATACCACAGAAATGCTTTATAATTTGAGTCTTCTGCATTCTTCCAAAAATACCATTTTGCTACAGCAAACTCAGTAATTTGTGCCAGAAGATGTGACACGATTCGTGTTGGCTGAACTGAATGCTGAAGAGGTGGATATTCGGTGTTAAACGAGAATGAAATAAAGGCAGCATACAAACACATTTGCAGGTGATTTTGTAAGGACTGACTGAATGACAGGGATTGGGTTAGCAGAGAGAGTAAAGGACAGAAAACTTCTCAAAATGTGAAAGGATGCATAAATTATTATTCTTTAACAAAGCTGTTTTACAGCATCCAAGTACACCACCAGAGACATGAACCCATAGGTGACCTGGTGACCTGGTCATGACAGGGACATGTGGAATGAAAAGTTATTTATTTTCTTTATGCAAACTACAATATGCTGTGACTCCATGAGGGGTAAGTGAGAAAAGGCAAAATTCAAGGAGAAACTAGTGTTTAAAGTACACTCAGTTTAGCTTTAGATTTAGAAGCGAAGGATACTAGAAAAAAATAAGAGAAATGGAATAGCAGAAACTTATGGAATACAAAGGAATTGTAATTCCACAAATGAAAAACTAAATTAAAAGTCTTCATTTTTATTCCAAATTCATATAGCATGACACACGGGGAAGGATCTGGCCACCCATGGGACTGTAGTTCCCTGTGGGTTCAGAGCACCCTATTGCAACCATCATATGCCCTTGAACCCAGGTTCGCATTTGGCAAAGCCTGTACCAGGCAGAGCAGCACCACCACGGATAATTCACCAGATTTATGCTGCAGATGTGATATCTGCCATCCTGGGTACTTTTCAATTGTTGGACATCATACTAGAGTTTTTTAACCAGTTTTCCTAAGGAGTTTTTCAGTTTATACTGTGTCTGCTAAAAAGGCCTGTTGTTACATCAGAACATCTTTCATATGCGGCTGATTCTTGCTGAACATTCATTTTTTCTGTATGTAGTTTGCCTACCTGTTGCACTGAACTGCTTGGCATCCCCTAAATGAGCTGTCAGCTTGACTACTACAAGCACTAAAGGCAACTTAGCAATGTATGTTATTCAAATACTGCATGCAACACCATATTCCTTGTAGTATTTAAGATGTCTCACTTAAAAGCAGATTAGGTACCTCTACGCTTTTATGCCACATAGACGATTTGTCAGTACTAATGAAGCTATGGGAAGTGTCAATATTATCTGTTAAACACAGGTACTTCTAATATTTGTCTCCTTTTAGAGGTGACAAGAGACCACATCTAACGCTATGTCATTAAATACAGAGATAGGAAGGTAGTTATTCTGTCATTCAGGATAATTATTGTGTTACTCTCTGCTGCTCTATAGAAGCCAGGTTGGCTGTGCAATCACTGCACTGTGGTGACAGCTCGTTGCATGTTGTCGGCTGGAATCATGAAAGCAGTAAGGCTTTTGATAATGCAAATGGGAACTGCACACAGCTCCTTCAAAAGTGAAATGAATTACAGCTGAGGGAATTTTGGCAGAAGACGACAAAACTTTGTAACCAAATTTTTGTTGTAAAAATAGATGAAGTTCACTGATATTTCATAGAACCATAGAAAAGTTTAGGTTGAAAGGTATCTTTAAAGATTGTCTAGTCCAACACCTTGCAATGTGCTGGGACACCTTCAACTACATCTGTTTGATCAGAGCTTCATCCAACATGACTTTGAATTTTTGCAAGGATGAGGCATCCACCACCTCCCTGGGCAACCCATTCCAGTGTTTCACTACCCCCATTGTAAAAAACCAACTTCTTTATATCTAGTCTAACTCTACCCTTTTTTAGCTGGAAATCATTATTCCTTGTCCTTTCACAGCAGGCCCTGCTAAGATGTTTGTCCCCGCTTTCTTATAAGCCCCCTTTAAGTACCAAAAGGCTGCAATAAGGTCACCCTGCAGCCTTCCCTTCCTCAGACTGAACAACCCCAACCCTGTCAGCCTTTCCTCATAGAAGACGTGATCCATACATCTGATCATCTTTGTGACCCTTCTTTGGACTCTCTCCAACAGGTCCATGTCCTTCCTGTGCTGGGACCCCAGAGCTGGATGCAGCACTGCAGGTGGGGTCTCACCAGAGCAGAGTGGAGGAGCAGAATCCCCTCCCTCACCCTGCTGGCTGTGTGTCGTTCGATGCTGACCAGATTGTGGCTGGCTTTCTGGGCTTTGGGCACATCTATATGTCCAGCTATAATTTGGCTTTTAATATAGGTTTTAAAATTAGTTTTCGATAAAAAATTTTAGTTTACCTTAAAAAGGTTTTTCAGTTCTAGAATAAGTTTTGTGGTATAAGCCAGACACATACACAAAAACCAGGCAGGATGACGAGGCCTCTCTGCCCATGACACACTCTGGTCCAAAAAAGTAATTTGAAATGGAGCCACTTCCAAAGGAGCACAACAAGCACTGCTGACATGGATAGACTTGCTCCAATTCTTGCAGTTTGTGAAAGAACTGACTTGAAACTAGATGTGAAGAGGGTTTGGGTTTGTGTGGTTTAGAAGTCAATATTTCATTTAAAGGAATTTCTTATTCAGACAACATATAAGAAATTTTATATTAAATATTCTTGAAGTTTTTCGGAGGTTTTCCTGCCATTAAAAGTTCAGAACTCCATAATTATAACTGTGTATAATATCAGAAAGTCCTTTCAGGATCTCAGGTTCATTTCAGATTAGATCAGATCCCTAGATCTTAACTTTTGTATGAGACTATTTTCAACAAAAGCATTTCCAGGAATGGTTTCTTCACAACACTTTTTTTAACCTGCTGTTTCATTCCTTCTGGCATCTGACCTTGTGCTATCTATCTCCTAAAAATCCCAAAACTAAACCCTCAGACTGATTGCTAAGGTCTGGTAATCGGAGATGGCATACGACAAATTTAATTGTGTCACAGTATTACTAGCATGGTTTTCTGCGAGAGGGATTGTACATAGTGAAGCACACAAAAGAAGAAGGATGCTAAGCAAAATGAGATAAATATTTGATTGTTCAGCACACCTAAGAACTAATCTTCCCACATTGAAATTAATAGAATTGCTGCTACAGATTAACGGATGAGAAGAGTCTGTTCTGATCTAAATAAAGGGAGGTAAACCCATATTTCCTAAGAGGGCCTGAGACTCTCACAGAACCTTTTCTGTCTATGCTGGTGATAACACCGACCCTCTCTTATTGCACAAACACGCTATGATTTTTTTTCTTTTTAGACTGAAGGAGATTAAGAAATGTATAAACGATTGCATTAAGGGGAAAAGAATAAAAACAGGTGGTAGAGGAATAATAGACATCAGTGGACAGCCAGATTTACAGGCATAACAGTGTGTGGAAAGAGCCTGGTCTTCATAATGGCAATGATCTTTTTTTGGCAAAAGCTTTACTTCTACCTTCCATCTTGTCTCTTGTCCTTCTGCAACTATGCATCAAAGAAAACACAGCATTTTTAGTACTTTCTTTTGCTGTTACTTATACCTGAAATCTTTGCTGTTTCCAGTCCCTTTATGAAAGAATGGGTGTTCTCTTTCTGTCCTTACACTACAGCCACAGGCTTAATCAACAGCAGAGCTCCCAAGCCAAATTCATCTGTCACTGCTGGAGAGACAGCCAGTCCCACTGATCTCTCTGAGACTGGCCACTTCACTGTGCTGACAACAGGCCTGGAGCTGCAAGCCTGCTGTCCCCAGCAGACAGGTCAAGGTATATGTGCAAATGGTATTTATTTTCACCTCATATATGAACGTCATAAATGTCATCTCCTAGAGCAAGCTGTGGTGCAGAAAGAGAAGTGGGGCTCTTAAATCAAGTGGTTTCGCAAAATGAATTTTAAGGGAGCACTGAATCCGAGCCCATGGAGAGGTACATACCTGTATTAATTAATGTACAGCTACCTATTTTTCCAAAACCTGGCATTTATCTAGGCATTCAGTAAAGAACTGCTCCTATTTCAGGAGGCTATTACTCTTGGTATCTCTAAGGACAGTATTGGCACGTCTATAATCACATTTGTACTCATTGTTTTGGAAGAAATTAACTATTTATTCTTGAAAAGGAGAAATATGTTTGGGCACATCCAGTGAAAATTGAAGTTTTATCATCTATTACAATGAAGTGTGACTGCCTTCAGGCACCAGTGACACATGACCAGTAAATACACAGTGAACATGCTGATAAGACTGTCTGCCATGGTCAGGTATGCAGAAACTGAAGAGGGGCTGTAGACTGTATTTACTTCTGTTTTATTTTGCTGTAGAGAGTTAAAAACCAGAATCTTAATATTCTGTAGTATCTTTTTAAGAATTAGTAAATATTTTCTTGAGCTTGCTGCCCAGTTTTGATCAGAAGAGGTAGAGATCACAATGGTAATTTCGTGCCTACAAAATTTATAAAAGGGAGCCGACAAAAGGACATTGTGTGAATATTTGGAAATTCACTCTACCACCTTTTAAGTATTAAGACTATTATCTTGCTGGCCAGTCTCCTGTGATTGCAGCAGCCTGTGCTCTAGGGAAAGATGCCACAGGAGCACAGGGCATAGCCAAGGGCCTCTGACCAATGCTCCCACCAGATCTTTCATCAAGGAACAAGCCATAGCCAGGCTTCATCGGGCTTCTGGTGCTCGGGAAGCTAATTGTTTCCAGACACATTTCTTCTTAATTCAGAGCTCTAGGAGCAAGAAAGGGCTGTGGATGAACTTTGAGTTAAAGGTTCCACGAAGGGATAAAGGGTTCCCATAACTGCTGGCTATTGCTCTGCCTTCACTATCCCACGAAGATCCTTTGGACAACTTCAAAATGTATGCTATCTGACATAACTATGCTGTTTACCACAGAAGTTCCCTTGCCTAATGACTGCATTCCATATCCCTAACAAATAATTTCCTATTTTGGTAATATGGTTTCCTTGTTAACCAGATTCTACTACTTTCCATAGTCTTGAAACCTTTGGTAAACCAACCTCGCAAATAACGGGCCACTGTATAGTTTCTAAAGGTCTTCTATTAAAATATTTAAATAACTAAAAAGAATGAAAAATATATTTGTAAATATTTTTCCTCTTTGAGTGAAAATAAAATGAATTATTTATTATTGCATCTATGAAAAGACAGCCCTTCATAAAAGCAGGACACAATCCTTGACTATGTTGTAGTGAGAGAGCACTGTGTAATTTTTTACTTAGATACATAGTTTGAGTTATTATCCTTGCTTGTTCTCTTTTCTATTCTTATTTTCCCCTTCCTCCCACCACTCCCCCATTATTTTAATATCTTAATTATTTGGATATTTCTCTCACTGAGTGAGTAAGGAAACACAGCTTGCCAAGAATCACAGATATAAAACTAATGACACTCTTTGCAGTTAATAGAACTTCAGTATTTCCAGAACACCTGATGTTTTAGTGTCCTCAAAATTTACTGCATTCATGGAAATAGCTGTGATATCTTCAGACAATATCTGCAATGGATACAAAAGATTAATGATATTCATAAAACTGCATAAAAAACAAGGAAGAAAAATTTGATTATTGTATTTATTTTATTTTAAAAGTGTTTCAGCTGGTCCTAAAATTACAATTAATTTGTTCTTGGTTGTTTCAAAGTAATAAAGGTGTTGATTTATTAAGGAATAAAGTCTTTCCATGGAAAGACAGATACCAGTTTCTACTTTTTGAATATTCAGGATGCTTATCTTTGCATAACTGACAGAGGAGATTAGAAGAAACTGGCTGGGGAGACATTATATCTCTCCTTCACACCCTGGTTTTGAGAGGAGGAAGCTTTTGTAGGGACACTGATTTAGCTTAGTGGTACAGGAAAAAAATGAAATGAAAAGAGCATCATAAGAGGATCAAGATACTCTATAATGTATGGTTATCAATTGTGACACCTAAACAACATAAAAAACACAGAAAATGAGAGCTTGAAAAAACACTTAAAATCTTCGAATATTAACAAATTTTTTGTGGTAATTGATTTTGATTAGAAATCTCTTGTATTTAAGAATGACCAATGAACCATATTGTCCTTGCAGCATAGTGAACACTACTTGGTGTTACCTCATGGGGATAGAGGATTGATGGGCTTCTTTGGTGTCTCTTCATACAGTTCCAGATTAATTATTCTGTCTCACCTATGGAATTTTTATTTATTTTTTGGTCTGGCTCCTTCTGCCGTTCTGAGAACCTCAAAGGAAACTGAGGAGAAATGAAAAACGAAGCTGAGAAGCAGAATTCTTGTCAACAGGAATTCCCTACGGAGAGCTGAAGGCAGAGTCTGCAGCCCCACCAGTTGCTGCACAGACTGCTTGATAAAAACAAAAATTACAAAACTAATCTGAAGGTTGGCTGTAGTCAGCCACCCATAGATAAAATGGAGTACAAAAACCAGCTGAAAACAAGCCCAAAATTGTGTATGTAGGTAAGTCTTTAACATGACATTTTAATATATTATGTGTCTTTGTATGAAAAATAGCCTTGCTCCTTTCATTTTAACTAATAGCCAAGAAAAGTTTATTAATTAAGAGTGGGGTATAAGTGATTACTGGCTATGGATATTTTACACAATACTTTCTAATCATTTTTCCGTTGATGGATAAATCTAGATTTTTCTCAATGTGTAACAAATCTTTGAATGGTATATACAGGCAATTCAATCATTTGAGTGGCTCTTGAACCTCATCCATCTCTTATATCTATGTGTGTGGCACAGTTTTTCCTCTGACAGAACTATTAACTCTGATAAACTAGAATATATCTATTGCCTGAATGGAATATGAAAGATTTTCTACCGTATGTTTATGACTTACCAGATGAAAATTCAAAGTTTATCAGGTTTCTAGGATAGGTTTTCTTTTAAAAATCTGAATGTTCATGCATATTTATACTTACATCGTTTGTTCTTATGAATTCTCCAGAAGAAGACTGATCTTAGAGCAAGACTATTATCAAAGATTTTTCTGTTCTGTCTAATCGGGTCACAACATGAAAACATCAGTAGTCTCAAGGAGACATTAACATTTCTCCATGCTAAGGGATCAGAATGTTCTAGGTATGTGATGTCGAGGGCTTCCCTAAGGATAAATGAAATCTTCAGAAAAGAATCTGAGAATTCTATGAGACACTTCATGTTTGCTTTCCACCAGCTTTTTGGGAACTGTTGTACAATTAGCCTTTTTTTTTTATAACAGAATTTTTCACCCATTCCTATAATTTATGTAATGACAGAACACAAAAAGAAGTGCTAGGCAATGAGTCATCCACAGAGGCAAAGATTAGTGGTGACAACCTGCACAAATAGCACCATGAACCTTCTGTAATGAGAGGTTGATGAATGATAACATCATAGAAAGAACAAACTTGTTGATTTATTCCTTACATTAAGGTAACACCTATGAGCTGTAAAACCATGACCCCACTGTGTTCAGCAAGTAGTAAAGACTGCCATCTCTGGCCCAGAATGCTTTGTATCAGTGACATCTCACAAGGGCTGCAATGCTGTCAATAAACCTGGCTTGCATCACCCCAGGTATCTCACTACTGATCCCTCATCTGTTTCTTTAGCAGTAACACTGAAACTGTTCAGCAAAAGGTATCAGGTATCAAAAATTCTCTAGGTATTATCTATTATATTACCTGTAATATATAAAAATTACTTATAATAGGTATTACAGGTATGAGTTAACACCTAATATCCTCATTGTGTCATTAATTTGCCATTGAAAGGCAGCATAATGGATGTATAAAATACATGTAAATCCTCAAGGATGTAACATCCTTTCTGAAATCTGTCATGCAGGGAACTGTAGACTTGTGGACTAAGATGGTTATTTGAAATTGAGCTCTGAAGAGACGGCAAAAACACATTAGCTCTGATTCTATGACACTTGTCAGGGAGAAAAAACAAAAAAACCTAAACACCAAAAATCAAGCAGAGGACTGTGTTAATGCAGAACACTTCTCAAATTAAATGGTAAACACTGATTCTCAAAGTCTCACCTGAGAGACTGGCTCAGCTTGTTCTGAACAGAAGCCTTTCAGCCCAAATGGACACAAACAGGAAAGGGACTGAAAAACATAGAATTAACTCTCCTGAAGCACTAGGGATCAGCTGCTATTTATTCTTTAAGGAACAATCTGACATTCAGGATCCTTGTAGTAAGAAGTAAAGTTACTGACCTGCAACTCTTAACTGCTGTGCTTGAAGCTCTCCATGGGACTGTGAGGAAACAAGAAGGAGACAGCTGGAGAGCTGCAGTCACTGCCAGAGCACAGAGGGGAACTCAGCTTAAAATCAGATGTCAGAAAAAATAAAGCCAGGAGTACAACTTCAGAATGGAAAGACTTCCTGGAAAAGCTGAAATAGAAAACCCAATTGGGCATTAAAAGTGCTGCTGCAAAATTTTGAAAGTTGAGCTCTCTGCAAGAAACACTTCACTCGTTCAAGTAATGCAGTGTGAAATGTAGTATTACTGATTCTCATCTCGTGGGCTCCAGCATAAAGAAAACCGCCTGATGAAGAAATTGCATAATTTTCAATGTAAGGTTTAATAATTAAAGGAATTACCTAGAAGGACAGTATTTTTTTCCCCCATAATGAAAAAAGAACAGGTGGAGGAGCAGTCAGGAAAACACTAATCTGTTACAACTGGTAAAATCCCTATTTAGAGTTCTTATATAGTATCAATTCTAGAAGATGAGGCTGTTTTCAAGTCACTCAAGACAAAAAAACATGTCACAGGCAATCAAGAGAATACTAGTGAGAAGGTATTTAAAAATTTCCAGTAGAAGATGAAAGCAACAAGAAGGAAAATGGAAGGGAAAAATACTCAACATGTTGGAAAGTGGAAAATTGCAAAGATTAGAAATTAATGTGGGTTTATTTGAAAAAAGTTTACTATTCAAGGTGGGATACATAACATTTTTTTTCTCTAGAGAAATAGAGGTATAACAAGCAGACCAATATCAGGACTAACAATGAGGGAAGTAAATGGAAGAGAAAACCACTGGTTCTTCCCACGGCAAACCCAGAAGTGTCCATGGAGGGAAGAATTAGACTTCCAAGACAGAGGATATACTTGTCTTGGACTGCAGTATAATGAGCCCAAGCTGTGACAGTGACAAATACATACAAAAATTGTGCTATGGGAATTTGCGAAGAGAAATCAAACTACATTCGTTTGTGAATATGACACATTAGGAACCAAAAGGCATTTATCACCATAGTCAAACAAACCTGCTTCCAGAATTCCAAGGCCCTTCATGGCTTCCAAGTCTTTGATTAAGCTGAAAAGTTTTCATCTGTGACTTCTGCCTTCAAAGTAGAGTTTACAGAACTCAGTGTGTGGTTCTCTCCAGTAGTCACAGAGTGAATGGCTGGTAATCTGAGGACACAGAGCACTTGCTCCTCTATTTACTTTGTCTTTTAATTCAAGTCTTTGCAATAGGTCTGCCAACAGTTTTCCTGAACAGATTTTTTTCTGCACAGCAAGAACTGGCACTTACCATGGAAATTCTGAAAATATGTCCTGCTTTTGACTGAGGCATACCTTAAATTTACTGCTGTTAATAACCCATAATATGTACTCTCTAAAGATAAGAAGTGAGTTAGGCTACTAGTGGGATAAAGTATGGCATGTACTTCTCCCAGCTTATTCCTAAATGGAACAGTCTCTTTTTCATGTCCTGAAGCCATTGTTTTAAAGAGCTGTCATCTACATATCCCTAAAGTCCTTTGATAAAAGGTAACACCAGAGGCATTGTCATCCCATTCTTCCTTAATCCTTACAGGGGTTTTCACTTTTGTAACAAAATTTAGCCCCTGATAAAATAACATATTACTACTTCTACCTTCCATATAGGTTTTATGCATTCATATCAATGTGTCTTCACATCCTGCAGTACTTAAATTAGCCTACATAAGGTGTTTGCCTTTTCGGTCTCTTCTCAAAGGGACAATCTTTTTCCTTCTCAACTAATTATTCATGTATTTATTTTGATAGAGAAGGGAATAAAAACACTGTGATGGTGTCCTCGTTTCAGCTGGGGTAGAGTTAATTCCGTCTCAGTTCCTGTTACAGCGCTGTGTTTTGGATTTAGAATGAGAATGGTGTAGATAACACACTGATGTTTTGGTTTTTTGCTAAGTCATGTTTATCCTAAGTCAAGGACTGTTTTTTTTGTGTCTCATGCTCTGCCAGTGAGGAAGGGTGCAAAAGAAACTGAGGGAGCATAGCTGGGACAGGTGACACGGGCTGACCAAAGGGATATTATATTCCACAGAAAGTCATGCCCAGTATATAAACTGGAGGGAGTTGCCTGGAAGGGTGGCTGATCTGGGCTCAGGAAGGGGTGTCTGGCATCAGCCAGTGGCTGGTGAGTGATTGTATTGTGCATCACTTGTTTTTTCTTTTTTCATTATCATTATTATAATAATTTACAATTATTACTGTACTTTAATTATTGAACTGTGTGTGGTGCCTAATTTCCATCTGGGCTTAAATCATGACAAATGGTCACAAGCTGCCTGGGAACACCATTCAATCTTAAACAAGAACAAATCTGTCAGACATTTTTCCAGCAGCTGTGCTATTATTGCAAGGAGTTGATGCTGATTAGTCCTATGACTGACGTTACACAGAAGGTTACAGTGTTCTGCTGTGACCTTATAATATAAAAAAGCTTTAAAATGACATACCAAGAGTGGCAGACAAATTAAACACCATCATACTTCTCNTTTTTTTCTCTAGAGAAATAGAGGTATAACAAGCAGACCAATATCAGGACTAACAATGAGGGAAGTAAATGGAAGAGAAAACCACTGGTTCTTCCCACGGCAAACCCAGTTACCAGAAGTGTCCATGGAGGGAAGAATTAGACTTCCAAGACAGAGGATATACTTGTCTTGGACTGCAGTATAATGAGCCCAAGCTGTGACAGTGACAAATACATACAAAAATTGTGCTATGGGAATTTGCGAAGAGAAATCAAACTACATTCGTTTGTGAATATGACACATTAGGAACCAAAAGGCATTTATCACCATAGTCAAACAAACCTGCTTCCAGAATTCCAAGGCCCTTCATGGCTTCCAAGTCTTTGATTAAGCTGAAAAGTTTTCATCTGTGACTTCTGCCTTCAAAGTAGAGTTTACAGAACTCAGTGTGTGGTTCTCTCCAGTAGTCACAGAGTGAATGGCTGGTAATCTGAGGACACAGAGCACTTGCTCCTCTATTTACTTTGTCTTTTAATTCAAGTCTTTGCAATAGGTCTGCCAACAGTTTTCCTGAACAGATTTTTTTCTGCACAGCAAGAACTGGCACTTACCATGGAAATTCTGAAAATATGTCCTGCTTTTGACTGAGGCATACCTTAAATTTACTGCTGTTAATAACCCATAATATGTACTCTCTAAAGATAAGAAGTGAGTTAGGCTACTAGTGGGATAAAGTATGGCATGTACTTCTCCCAGCTTATTCCTAAATGGAACAGTCTCTTTTTCATGTCCTGAAGCCATTGTTTTAAAGAGCTGTCATCTACATATCCCTAAAGTCCTTTGATAAAAGGTAACACCAGAGGCATTGTCATCCCATTCTTCCTTAATCCTTACAGGGGTTTTCACTTTTGTAACAAAATTTAGCCCCTGATAAAATAACATATTACTACTTCTACCTTCCATATAGGTTTTATGCATTCATATCAATGTGTCTTCACATCCTGCAGTACTTAAATTAGCCTACATAAGGTGTTTGCCTTTTCGGTCTCTTCTCAAAGGGACAATCTTTTTCCTTCTCAACTAATTATTCATGTATTTATTTTGATAGAGAAGGGAATAAAAACACTGTGATGGTGTCCTCGTTTCAGCTGGGGTAGAGTTAATTCCGTCTCAGTTCCTGTTACAGCGCTGTGTTTTGGATTTAGAATGAGAATGGTGTAGATAACACACTGATGTTTTGGTTTTTTGCTAAGTCATGTTTATCCTAAGTCAAGGACTGTTTTTTTTGTGTCTCATGCTCTGCCAGTGAGGAAGGGTGCAAAAGAAACTGAGGGAGCATAGCTGGGACAGGTGACACGGGCTGACCAAAGGGATATTATATTCCACAGAAAGTCATGCCCAGTATATAAACTGGAGGGAGTTGCCTGGAAGGGTGGCTGATCTGGGCTCAGGAAGGGGTGTCTGGCATCAGCCAGTGGCTGGTGAGTGATTGTATTGTGCATCACTTGTTTTTTCTTTTTTCATTATCATTATTATAATAATTTACAATTATTACTGTACTTTAATTATTGAACTGTGTGTGGTGCCTAATTTCCATCTGGGCTTAAATCATGACAAATGGTCACAAGCTGCCTGGGAACACCATTCAATCTTAAACAAGAACAAATCTGTCAGACATTTTTCCAGCAGCTGTGCTATTATTGCAAGGAGTTGATGCTGATTAGTCCTATGACTGACGTTACACAGAAGGTTACAGTGTTCTGCTGTGACCTTATAATATAAAAAAGCTTTAAAATGACATACCAAGAGTGGCAGACAAATTAAACACCATCATACTTCTCATTCTGTTCTGTTTCAAGTTTTCTTCATTGTCTCATCAAATACCCTACTCTGGTATAACAAGAAAAACTGTCCTCCTAATGAAAAGTAGATGGAACAGAAGTTCTTACCAGATACAGGTGGAGGCAAAGTAGTCATAACAATACACCAAGGACATTACACAAGGCTGGATAATAAACTAAGGCATTCATAGGCTGCAAAGTAAAATAAAACTGAATTAAATAATATTTGACACATGACAAAGCTGCCCAAGATGTCTTAGGGAAAGTGAAAGAGAGTATTTCAGAGCTTAAGTATTTCAGTCAAGAGCACAGAAATCTACTTATAGTATACACTTAGCTGTTGTCAGAGCCTTCATTCTTGGTCCAGTGAGTCTCCTGACATCCTGTTGACATGCTCAGGCTGTGAACTGTGTGTATGCCTCTGAAAGCTGGCAGAGTGCTCTTTGGGCATGGCTCATTGGTCTCACAGCAAACACCAGGGAGATCCCTTTCCCTTGTCACACCTCTCACAGCAGGGTGAACTTTTTTGCTAATATCCTGTCCTTGAGACATCAGGCTTTTCAGGCACAATCTTACAGAACTACAGAAGACACCAGCCTGAGACAGGACAGTCGGCTGCTTCAATGTCTCATTAATTGGAGCTTTAACTTGGCCATGAGGATGGGCCTAACTGTACTTGGCAGCAAAAATGAGGCACTAATTCATTGGACTACATTCAGCTGAGCCCAAAAGACATCAGGAAGTGGAGTAGAGAGTACAATCCCCTCACCAGTGTGTCAGGCTCAGCTTTTCTCATCTCACATTAAGGTGCCAAAAGAGTTTACCTGCTTGTCTGTCTTGACTATTAATCGAGCTTAGCATGATTAGCTTAGATGCAAAGTGTTATATCTGAATTTAAGCAAGATGAAAGCCACTCCTAGTTTCAGAGCTCAAGAAACTTGGTGGCTGATCTGTGCTTAACACAACAGTGTCTGATTCAAACCCATGTGCCTTCCCTTTCTCTACAGCCATACACACATTATTTGCTGAGAGGACACCCTCAGCTCCATCTGAGTTCTAATAAACATGCAAATTTTCTCCCTGGAAGGTATTCAAACTAGTCTGGTTACTTTTCATAATAAAAAAAACAACAAAGACAAGACAGGGTGGGAATTCTGATCTCAGTGTCTGAAGAAGCAGAGAAAACCCTTGAATGGTTCTAACATCTGTTAGAAATGTTAAAAGCAAAATAGACAAAGAAGTACTTTCAGCTATAAGAACAAACCCATGACTACTATGCAGTTCTGCACATTGAAAATATCAAAAACCCAACAGTCTGAAAAAGAGATGTCTTCCACACATCTAAGCTGAATAAGCTTTTATTCAAAAAATCCCTCCTGAAGTTTGTCAGTGAATAAACCACAATTTACCTTGTTACATTGTATAGGTGTGTCTTTGCATTTAAGATGACTGTGAATGTCATTCTGGTAATCTCTTACTCCTTCCCCTTACGTATCTTGCTTTTTAACAGCCAAAATTTTTTTAAGTTAATTTTACATTTAATCATCAGTCTAATGCTAATATATTCCTGTATCAGTGCTGCAGTCATTACTGCAAAGTACATTTTAATAAGAAAACCTAATCCCTAAATACAGACGATATACTCCACCAACTTTTGAATGATTTATACTATTAGGCAGGCTTCGTCCTTATGATTTGTTTTATTCACCATGCTTTGCTTCCACTGCAGCTTCTTGAGCAATTTCCAGAGTTTTGTGGAAAGCTAAAACAAATGTGTATTCCAGATCCCTACTGGTGGAGGACTTCCAACATTTTGTGCCATATAATTCTCAAAGCAGAAAGTTCTGACAGTGTTTCTTTCTCCGTGTCTGTTTTTTTGAGAATTGGACTGTAACTTTGTCTTACAGTATAAACAGTATGAGGAGGTTAGGAATTCCTTTGTACATTCCAAGCTCACTCCACATGCCAGTTTTCATCCTGATCCAATTAAGTTAACCACTTACAATTCAGCATCTATTTAAGCATGATTGCTACACTGGGATGATGTTGACTATTGCCTCTGTACACCTGCGTAATACTTCCCACACTTCTAAAGCCTTTTCAATTTTTTTTAATCCTTTCTCAGATACAAGACAGTGGGAGCTTTCTCATGATGGCATAAAAATCTTTTCTTTAAAGACAGTAAAAAAGAGGATTTAGTCACAAATGTCTTGGTTCCCAAGTTAAAAATAAATTAAAGAAAATGTGTTGCTTGTTTTAAAGATTTCTTCTAGGCAATTTCTCTTTCCAAAAGTAGCATTAAAAAAAAAAAAAAAGATTTCCAAGTTCTGACTTCAGCTCAGCCACATAGCATGCAATATATTCATGAATTACCTTATCACTTGAGCACTAGGTTATGCTTCTCTAGTTAGTTTTGAAACCAGCAATTCTCAAAGTCATAATTCTTTCATATTCTATATTTATTTTGAATTGATGTGTATAAGTAGAGCTTGCTGCTATGATTCCTTACAATTATTGGACCTGCCCCCAAACACCCGGGAATAGTCAGTTGTAACTTTGGTTTGCTTTAGGTCTTAAAAAAAATATGATGATTAACATTTTTCAACTGAGATATTAGTGAGATGCTGATGCTGAAAAATGAAAATAAAGACCATAATTAAAGTACATCCAGGTACAGTGACTTTCAAATGCATGAATGTTCCCTGCTTCTAGCAGAAATTTGTGGGGTTACTTGCCATAATTAGTACTCAGTGACAGCAGAGTAGCACAACGTACTCCAATACCTGATGTAAGGTCACAAGTGACCCTACTGAAGCTGAAGAAAGCAAGGATTACACAATGTCCCTTTGAAGAAGGAGCATGGTAAGATTCCATACAGAGACTCTTGTATTTCTAAGTCACCTATTAGAAAATTAAAAGTCCCCATTCCTACTACAAAGCACATTAGAAAAGAGTAACTGGTTTGTTAGTCCAAGGCAATCCAGTTCAAGAATCATTGCTGACTAATCTTAACCATTTGTTAAAAGAAGATTTCTAAGCACACCTCAGAAGGTAGGTAGCCGTTTAAAAGTGAGTGTCAGGAGTTACACGCCTGTCATAACAGAAAGCAATGATAATAGTTGCTGTTCTTTATTGCTCGCTATATCCTATATTTCCCAGGAGGTTTTGGAAAAGCCAAAGACACTGATAATGCCTCCACTTCTCTGTGTATTAGGAAAAGAGGAGGGTTGGCTGGAATAAACGAGTATGAAATTCCAGAAGAAAAAATAAGAAGAGTTTTTCATCAGAAAGACTGTTGCAAACTGTCATCACAGAATGAGGCTTGGAAAGATTTATTTCAGCCATTCAAAATGACAGTGACCTCTCTTTCCTGGAGTCTGCCTTCGGTTTCCTTCCATACAGCTAAGAACACTTGCAGCCTTAGCAGGCTTGTTCAAATCCTTTTAGGATACCACTTTAGACTCTTTGCTGCAGAGACGGGCTGTGTCTTGAATGTTCAAGGCTGGCTCTATACCATATAGCAGCCTTCTCCCTCAAGCCTCCTGGAACTCCATGGGCAGACTAAAAGGAAATACTGTAATGCTGCAGAATATGCATAATCCAATAGAAAATAATTTAATTGGAACATTCTTAATCAACTTTAATTACAAATACCTAGAGTACATCACAACACAACCATAGAGCTAATTTTATTAAACCCTTGGTATTTCTGGGTGAAATGTACTATTACAGAGCTGTACTAATTGAAGCTTAGGCAAACGATCCTGGTACCACTACAGAAGCATCCAGAGGAATATGTAATTCTTAGTATGAAATGGGGTTTTAACCAGATTCTTACCTAATCCCGTGTTGCCTTTTACTACTGAATGAAAGCCACCTGCAAAAACAAAGGACAATGACATGCGAGATGTAGTAGGAAGCCAAGTACTCCTCAAAGCAGAGGGAATTCAATCTTTCTCTGAGCATCTGGCCCAGCAGGAACAGCAGATCTGTATTCTCTCTTTACCTCCAGTCACATCTGCAGTTAGCCTTCACATATCTTCTGCTTGTAGAGGCCCCATGGTTTCGAGGAAATGCTAATTTGTTCACTCTTAATAATTGCTTTGTTCCTGAAGAGCTTCATTCACAGTGATCTCTTGCTGCAACATGCCCAGCCGTGAAACTTGAACACATGCTTTGCCATTTAGAACTCTTTCATTGTAGAGTGTCTGTGTGTACCTGTGCAGTAAAAATAGGCAAATAGGAGCTGGTGATACTTTTAAAAACAGATATGGAAAGAGAAATAGGCACAAATTTCCACAGCATCAGATTCTGCAGTTTTGCTCCTCACACTGTTTTGCCACGGTCTTCAGCTCAAACCAGTTGCTCTCTGCCCTTTTCACCCTACCTGTGGGCAATCAGCAATACTACTTTTGCAGAAAGAGGTTATCTCTGAGCTTCTGTGAAAAGTATCCTAGGAAACAGCCGGATATTTCCCAGGGCATGAAAACTACTTTTTTTTGGTATGGGAAATGGAGCCACAGTAATGGTGGTAAACATAGGAACTTGTTGGAATGGCAGAATTCAACTTATGCTGGAAAATGAAAACTGATAAATTGGACTCTTCCAGTAAGTGTTGTTAGAAAACTAACAATTACAGCACGTAAATGTGGAAATGAGATTTAACTGAATAGTCACATGCTCTGTGGATGTGCTCAATACCATGTCTCCTCGACAGACGTTCCAAACAAAGCTCAAGTCTTCAGCTAAAATAAGCATTTGAATGTAGAAAGACCCAGCAGAAAGCAAGGTAGGAAACCTAAAACATGTACAAAACCAGGTATCTGTCCAGAGGGAAAGAGGCATGTTTTCATATGGAATTGGGTTGGCTTCCTGCTGGCAGGTTAGGGGGTCATGCAGTACTGTGGAGAGATAGGGAACTAAAGAGTAGATGCAATGCATGCTTGAAGTCTGGTTCTTCTAGACCTGCCTGAAAGCAGCCCTCTGTACTCATTTTGAGTCTGTGGCTGCAGGTTTATTTAGCCTCTGGGGAAACAAAGAGATTGCATTAAATATAATTAAATGAAGCATAGCAGAGTCAGTACTGCAGCAAGGTCCTGATCCAGAGCTAATGAGAAAATAACTAAATTAAACCAATTAAGTTTGGAAACAATACTCATAATGTGATTGTTGCATTTTAAATCTGAAAGGGAAAACTGCATCATGGGGAAGGGATTATAGTACTGGTAGTGAATGCAATAAGATTCAAGGCAATGGTACCTGCTAAACCATTGAATCTTGGATAACTGTTCACAACACCCCTATTTGAAATACTACCACAAGGCAATATTTCACGAGATAGGCCAAGATCCAAGGGGCACTGTTTGCAGGCAGCCTGAACACATGGAGAAAACATACACAGCCATTTTATTAATAAGAGAAAGAAGATAAAAGCATGGTGTTGTCTCCTCACATCCTGTATCAGCATGGGCTACCTCCTCTGTGGCCCTGATGACATCTCAGTTTACAGCTTTGAGAATGATAAATGTAGAATTCTTCCCCACCCCCAGAGCTTTGTTAGCGAGATTCTGTGTTTAACCATTTTCAGCTAGAACAGGCATAAATTTCTAATCAGCTGTACACTGCACCAGGTTAGTCTGTGTTATTGACCTTGATTTTACTTTTCAGATGAATTGCACATGTTGTGTTCCAGCATTGAAGGGGTGGTGGTGCTTGTGATGGGAGCAGTTAACCCTGTGTGAGACCTGTCTGGGGACATCTGGTTTCATCCTGTTCTTCATATGGCTCATAAGACTGTGGTAGGGTCTTAATACACCACTGATTGAATTTCTGCAAGTATAACCCAGAAACTGTTCTTAAAACATTCATTTATAAGCTATGTAAAAGACAAGCTGATTGATGTTATATGACCAGATTCAAAGCTGATGCAATCAGGTCTAGGTGTTTATCAATTTTGAATCATGATTTCCTGGGCCAGCAATTACAGCAAGAAGTTGCTTTCTGTCATGCAGACAAACAGTAAGCAGCAGGCAACTCTTTCTACACCCAAGTGCCTGGGAGGAGATCAGAGAAAGGCAGGTTTATGGCAAGATGTTGACTCTCTTCCTGGGAAAACAGTAGCAAATCTTATATCCCCAGCTGGTGAAAAAGTAGTGTGTTAGTAATTGCTGTGCACAGCATTGCATCCCATCTAACAAGCTGTCACCACAGCACGCTGGCATTTATTAACAATCAGGTAATAGACTGCTGTTGTAGCAGCTAGTATTCCAATTTTCCTTACAGAAGGACTTTTGCAATGTCATTTGCCTAGTTTAACAAAGCTCCGTGATTAAACAGATGAACATGAAAGCATGTTCAGCTGCTGGAAAACTCAAAACTTTACTATGTAAAGACCAGACTAACACAGTTTGTGGTGCTATTAACAGCAAGGAAAAATCAGACACTACTTTCAGTTTCCACTAAATTGCAGATTTTTCTCCTCAGTTGAACTTTAAATAAAAGCTGGTGTCACACTTCACAAAGGTCTAAGTGAGAGGATTTTCTTGCAGTCAAGGTTATCAGTAGTAGAATCATATTTTAAATGAAACTATGTACTGGAGGACAAAGAAGACAAAATCCAGAAAATCATCACAGTTATACTCTATATTTTATCAAATAATCAAAGTTTTGATGTCAAGGAAAACAAATAATTCAATTCCAGTATTGACAAATTACTAAATTCAACTGTGTTCATATTATATCAGTAGCAGATATATCACTGGCCAAAATATTAGAAGGTACATTTCAGTCTGCCTCCACCCACTCTCCAGCTAGATGTTTCTCTTGCAAAATAAAACGAGGAATGTAACAAGGCAGAAGGAAATCATAATTGGGTGGGGAAGTTGTTACAGGTTTGTTTGGGATAGTTCAACTCAATGAACATCCAAGGAAGAGTCTAATATTCAAGGCATATTTTACTATTGTACAAACTTATTTTGATGCAGTATATGTTACTAGTTTTTAAACTACCAAACTGAATTTTTTTGAAATGTGTTTTCTTGTTTTCTGTCAGAAGAGTGGATCATTTCAAGACTTTCTCCACCTACCTAAATCCCCTTTTTCCCCCTACATAGTCAACACCATTAACTTTCTCTTGTTCTGCTTGAAGGTTAGGAGTCAAGGAAATGAAATCAAGCACAATTCAAGGAACAATTCATTTTACTAGGATGCAAAATATGAAGTGCCAGTCTCCGGTATTCAAGTGGTGTTGGTGTGGCTCACTAAAGCTAAGTGTTTGGGGAAGAGAGAGGAGTTCTAGTCTCCCAATCACGTAGCCTGAAGTGCTCATGCATTTGCAAACAGAAAATTCAGAGAGCAGTCCTCAGGTTTCTGGCATGCAAAGTGGGCTGCTGAGAAGCCAGCACAGCCTCCTGGCTCCCTCTGCCACCTGCACATGTTTCAGCATATACATTTCCTTGATGTTCACATTTCAGCTGTGCACTGATTCCAGGCCTGCTATAATGATTTAGGTTTTGATCTGGATCTTGAATAGTTACAAGCAAATGTTTTCCACTGGATGGAGGCTTCATTGGGAAGCAATGAAACATTAATATAAAGGTTAAAAATAATCCTTAGAATTTTATGTGCTGTTAACTTCACTTGAGTCCGAATAAACCTCAGGGGCAAATACAAACATCACGTAGGAAGCATGTTTAAAATAAGGCACAGTAACAAGTCAAATGCAATGTCTAACATATGAACAAGTTCAATTCAGATGTTTCTCTCTCTCAAATCTGTGCTATTTTAGCTTTCCAGTTAAACACTTTTATATCTTGGAACCATAGAAAGGCCAGCATTTTTGTATTCCCTAGAGCTGCACAGAATCTGGATGGATAAAGCAGAGGCTATATGGCTCAAAATTACAAACTCATGCTTCCTAAGATAAATAGCATGAGACCACTGCAGGAATATAAGCATTCAGTTCTCTGAGATTTATTGCAAGCTGTCAGAAACAGTATCTCAAAGTCAAAGGAGACTTACACTTACCACAAGTTTTTATGTAAAATAACTTCTACCAAGATCTACTGATAGGTTTCTTACCATTGTGAATGGGCAAAAACTGCATTTCAGAGATCCCAGCATTTTAGAATCATTAGATAAGTTAGGCAACAGAAGAACCTCTCCTGTCAGAGACAGGAAGGTATCTGGAAGTTATCCTGCTTCAGAGCCAACAGGAGCTCCTTTCAGTGTGTTCCTCCTCTCCCCCATCCCAAGTGACATCAGATACTCCTCAGCCTCACTCCTAGCCTGAAAACTAACTTTCAAGAACCTCCTAAATAGCCCAGAAATTGGTTTACTTACCTAGGATTAATTCAAGTCACCAATGCCCTTCAGGTATAAAATTAAGCCTGCACCTCCTACATGCCTACAAATGCCAAGTTGTTGGCAGTTACAAGCAGCAGTTTTTTGATCAAGCTTCTAAGAGGCTATATAAAGAGGGAAAAACTGTAATGTAATGATTATTACACTTGTATTGAAACAAGAAGTTAAGAGATGCCTAATTAAAATGTAGCTGTCAATTACCTTTGTAGGCATTACATAATTGTTTGATGTAGCAGTTCTTCAAGATAAATACTCTTAAAAATATTCCTGTGAACGTGAAGATTAACTGCTCCAGTTAAACACATCCCACAGGCATATCACCAGGAGGTTTCTCTGGGTAGCCATAAAATAATAGGCATTGTAAGATTTTCTTTATTCTGAGGCAGTTCACTCTGTTGGCTCTACTATGAAGCACTTGGGAAGATGAAACATTGGAATAGAACCAGGCTTCTAGGCCTGCATTACCTTTCTCTGCAAATGTCTTCTGGAAGGAAATAGTTCCTGCAGTGAGAACAGCTGTCCCCTTCTTCGAGAAGCATACCTTGAAAAGTCCTAACAGATGAGAGGAGACAGCCTCCACATGACTTTGAACTAATTAGTTTCCCTCCAAATTCAGTTTTCTTAGAATGATGCAGTGGAAGAAGCCAGAGCAATTTCATACAGCTGAGATCATTTTTTATATTTCATTGCAGTGCAAAACAGCTCAATGTACTGGCACCAAGCCACAGTCAACATTCAAATTAAAGAGAACTTCTCTGCAAGACAGAAGAATCCCTTTTATGCTTACTCACTTCCTTCAGCTCAACTTCTACAGAAACACTGCAACTTAAGACAGATGGGGAAGCTTTAAAACTCCAGTACAGTTTCTGGATAAAACTCATGCTTTGTAATGCTATCTTCCTGGAAGTTATGCTGAACCACAGGAAGTGTTGTGAGAACAGAGCAATATACCACCAGAAGGCACACTGAACCAAGAGCTTTCTTAGAAAGCTTACAAGCACAGGATTTAACACATCAAGAAAGGTGTTAATATCACTAAGGAGAGAGAGGCAGGGAGAGGGAGATAGGTCTATACAGGCAAATATTGACACAGACTACTGAACAGTTTCAGGACCTACCTGGCTTGTTTGAGTCTAAAGTTGGACACTTCATTAATTTCTAATAATTTAATGTGAGATGCAGTTTTCAAACTACAGCAGACTCTCCCTTAAGAATGGAAGGGTACATTACTCACCACGGAATCGCAGCATCATGGAATGGAGAAGGCTGGAACCAGCCACAGCGGGTTATATGGTTCAGCCTCTCTGCTCTAGCAGGGTCATCCCAGAGCACACGGCATAGGATTGTGTATGAATGGTTCTTGAATATCTCCAGTGAGTGAGGGAGACTCCACACCCTCTCTGGACAATCTGTTGCAGTTCACGGTCACCCGCACAGTAAAAAGGCTCACCCTCATATTCAGGAGAAACTTCCTGTGCATCAGTTTCTGCCTTGTGTCCTATTGCCTGGCACCAGAGAAGAGCCAGGTCCATCCTCTTGACACCATCCCTTCAGATACTGATAGACATTGATGGGATCCCCTCTCAGTTGTCTCTGGTCAAGGCTGAATAGACTCAGTTCCCTCAGCCTTTCCTCATAAGAGAAAGACTCCTGTCCCTTAATCATCTTTGTTGCCCTCTGCTCAACCTGCCCCAGGAGCTCCATGTCCCCCTTCTACTGAGGAGCTCAGAACCGTTCACAGCACTCCAGGTATGCCCACACTAGGGCTCAGTAGAGGGCAAGAATCACATTCCTTGATGTGCTGCTGATGATTTTCCTAGTGAACGCCAGGATATCATTGGCCTCTTTGGCCACAAGGCACTGCTGGATCATGGACAGCTTCTTGTTCACCAGGACTCCCAGGTCCTTCTCCACAGAGCTGAACTACAGCGACATAACTCAGCTAATTTGACTCTTTTACTGAAGTAGATTTAGCCTATTATGAAAGAAAAGGTTTAAAAGCGTGGGAGTTAGCACCTACTGCTCACCATCAGACGTTCCTTTACTGAGCAGGTGGGCACCATACCTGCTCACTCCCCACTTTTCTCCTGCTCTGTGTGTGTTAGGATGTATTTGAGGGCTTGTTACTTGACTTGCTTTCATTTGAAACTCTGTGTTGAGAAGCATTAAAATTAACACTATGAAAGTTTTTTCTTCAAACAGGAGAACCGCGGTATAGATCAACTTTGGATCTGTTTCATGACTAAGAACCTCTACTTTATTGTGTGCAAGGGATACATTCCATGGACTATTATTTCAGAGCGTCTAGGCATTCCATGTGTAATGGAATGCTGCAGCAAGAGCTCTTCAAGCAAAATATACATTGAAGCTCTCATTGCTCACAACCAGTAGGCTGGAGAAGAGTATTTAATAAAGCAGAACTACAGTGTAGATACAGACCTGGGTGGGTAATGCCGTCCTGAGTGGAGACAGAAGGTCCTTACAGGAAGCTGTGACTCCTCAGTACTTTGTAGAATCTGCACCTCTGATTCTTCCTTCTGCCTCTTCTCTACTTCCTAATAAAAATTGAAAAAAAAACTCTTTAAAAAGGCTACTACAGAAAGTATTGAAAAATGGGAACTTCATGATCAAAACCAGGCAAATTGAATCAGATGGGCAAAAGCTGCACAAAGTACCAAGCACCCAATAGCATGAGGTGAACCAACCTTCTCCCATGAGCTCAGAGAAGACTGAGAAAAGGCCCTATGCAGAGGTTACACAAATATGCTCCTACACAAAAAGCACTTATTCATGCAAGACACACAACTCGGTGGATAACAAGACACTACCATACACAATTATCACTTTGCATGCTCAAGTGCCTATTTGTTTAGGCAGTCATTACACACACAGAAATAATTTGCTTACATGCAACTGAAATCCTGTTATCTCTGCTCTTATTTGTGGAGCATTTCAGATATTTGTTTGCTTAAATTTCTGTGAGGAATCTTACATAAACATTCACTATTTTGTAAGAAGCATAAGATTAAAATACCAATTTTCTTTTGAATTATTTCCCTTAAGACTCTGAATGGCTTATAATTTCTAAGATGCCTCAGCTGGTACGTCAGAAAGCACAAAAAAACCCCAAATGCAAACAAACAAAAAAAAAAAAAAAACAAATTAAAAACCCAAAAAAATCAACGACAAAAAATCTCTGACTTAATATTCTGACACTGGTAGCACATAACTGAAGGGATGAAGGATCATGCCTTTATTATTAACCGATCACGAACTTATTTTCAAGAGCATGTAGTGGTAATTCACAAGAAGGAATGACTTTGAACTGAGAGAAGGTAGATTTAGAAAAGATATTAGGAAGAAATTCTTCACTGTGAGGGTGGTAAAACCCTGGAATAGGTTGTCCAGGGAAGTTTTGAATCCCCCATCCCCCAACCCCGTGGAAGTGTTTGAGGACACTTTGGATGGGGCTCTGAATCACTTGGTCTAGTGAAATGTGTCACTGCTCATCATTCTATCACAATTAAGAAACAACTTCTCCAGGATATGACTGAAACGTACTAAATGGGATTTTGGACTACAGCTGTCTATTTAACATGTTCTGCTGAGTTTACAAATACAGTAGTGCTCCAGTACGAAAAAACTATTTCGTTGTTCTACAGTGCAGCTAGGAAGAAAGCAGGCATTTGAATTCAAGAAAGAGTTGAACCAGTAAAGCAAGGCAAGTTAGACATTTTTTTAGCCACTAGCAGAGTAGTTCCTGCTGGGGTCAAAGCTCCCACACACCCACAAGAGGAACCACTGCATTTGTACAAGGACCACAGCTCATGCTGCTCTTAGCCACTTGACAATGGGAATTGGTATTTCTGTCTATGGCAGTTAAGGAACATAGTCTGCTCTTTAAGTGGCCTCTGCGAGCCTTGCTTACATCATTTAGTATCTATATAAAGCAGTTCTAGAATTAGAAATACTGGAATGACTTCCATGGGCTGTGAACACATAAGGTTTAAGAATTTGGTGAGGAAACAGAGCACTGCTTTTGCACACACAGATCTGGAGTATGAATCTTCTTTATGGGGTATTTATTTTGCTGCACGTCTGCACTGATCAGCCCTGTTGCCAATCCCCTTTTCATCTTTTGATTGATCTATTAGATTTGGAGTATTTTTAAACTTTTTTGGAGAATCAAATTTTGTGACTTCCAAGACCTTCTCTTCAAGTCCCACACTTTGCAACTAATAGAACACACATCTAGTTAATGTTGACTGAAAAAAGTAATTTTACCATTAAATGGTGTTTGTTGACTCAAAGTAAGCTATTAGTGATTCAGCCAGGATGCTGAGCATCTTAATCTGTTAGTTATGCTTTCAGTGCTTTGCATTTAAAAACCAAAACAGCCCAGGTGTTTCTACTCTAAACGGACACTAACAGCTTTGTCATCCAGCAATGAATCTCTAGGGTGCTTTATCCTGATGCTATTGGATTTTTCTCAATTGGCAGTAAAATTGAGGACTTTCTGGTGAAACAGACTCAGGCCGTTGTTTTGAAAGCTTATTGAAACAGCACAAAGGACTGTTTCCCACAGACACTTGAATTGTTTATCTTGAATAGTTTGGAGGAAACTATTAATGTCAGTAAATTTTTTACACTGCTGGCCACAGTGTGATCATGAACTCTGGGAATAATCAGTTACAATTGCCTTGCCAAAATACGTTTTGACATGTGAACTGCTTCATTGCTTGAAATACTCTCTCCTTTGTCTCACAGGTGATAGAATCAACCTGAGAGTGATCTCTGGGAAAGTGCAGTACAGATGAAACACCTGTTGAGAGTACAACCAACCTATTGCTTTTGGTCGAGGTTACATTTGTTACAGAGTGGTGAGCACAATGAAAAATCATTTCTTCATATAGGTCTCAAGCAAGGCGCCTTTAGAAAGCTAGAAAACCCAGATGATGACTTACAGCAATCCATACTTCGGCACAGAAGGGGGAAGCACTGGAAAAAACGTATTGTATCACAACCCACGCTGATAGACAGGCAAGAAGTTATTTGCCCGAGTAGAGGGTTATCTCCAAGAGTGTTAGTGACAAGTAGGTAAGTACAAACTGATGAAGTTCTGCTCTTTCAGGAGCCTGTGGGAAGCCTTGAATTTGGATTTGTAGTTTCTGGTAATGGCTGGACTGAATTGTGAATTGCAGCTATAACTGTCTCAACTATAAAACTCTGAATGGTGAGACTTTTCCGTATTTGACAGAACACCAAATATTATGAAAATTAGTATCTTTTGAAGTAGGAACTCTTAAATTATAGTTTTCCACTGATGCATGCTGAGAAGAAATTACAGCAGAAGAAATGGCAAAATCCTTCACACTTACAGTTGAGATGGGTACTACTGAAATTACTATGGAGATGCAAAACATTGCTTCCTTCATATGAGATCAGTAGGCTATACATACCATTCTTCAGAAAAATAAAACCATTCCATTTACCAGCTCTGCAGGGTCACCAACAGGCCATACTGTCCAATACTGGCACAAAAACTGCAACAATCAATTTTCAGCACAGTACATAAAAGAGCTGATCTAAGTACATGCTGATTTCAAGTAGTGCAATTTGAATATTAGCCTCTATATACATCCTCTGTATTTGAAAATAACATAGTGGTGTTTTGTTATGAGCTCTATAGCAAAAGAACACACATGGTCTTTCACATGTAGAACATACTCCAGTATACTTAGAGGTCTTAAAAAAAAAGCAATCTATTTATTTCCAACCCTAAGTATTCTGATAATGAAAAATGTATCCATGAAAGCTGATGCACTTTGCAAAAAACATTTAATTCTAGTACAATAATAAAAACATTGAAAGAAATGTTTTAAGGTCATCAAATACATAATTTTTGACATTTCTAAAAACCAGAATTCAGCTATTTTATGTTTCAAACAGTTGTTCCTCCTATAAGTCAGACTATAATTACAACTTACTTAGGAACAAGATAAAAAGGTCAAGCATTACATAAGGTAACAGTTTTTTGATCCCAGCTCATTTTTTTTTCCTGCCTCTCAGTTCTGGAAACCCTTATGCATCTCTGCCTCCAAAATGAGAAAAGGAATAAAAAAAAGAAAATTTCCCTCTTTAAGACATGGTCTGTTCTGCTTCCTTAAATGTCACCGTGGAAACGCCACCGTGGAAATGCTTACCCTACACCAGCCTGTTTCCAAGGATGGCTTAAGAACCATTTTCTGCTTGCAGCAGTGGCTCCGCTCCTCTAATTCATCCCTTCCTCTATTCAGGTTCCCGATCAAGACAAGCTTCTGCCACACCTCCTGGATTTCCCATAGCCTTAATTTACCTTTGATTTATTTCCTTCTGGCTTATAAAGTATCCAGTGCTTTATAATTACTCTGAGGTTTAACAAGAGTCAGAGTCTATATGTTTTCTAGCTGACGGCTGGCAGGGTAAGCACAAAGCACATGTTGAAGATAGAGGACAGTGATAACCTGCAGTATACCAGGAACACTAAATCAAAGTAAGGCCACATTTATTGCTCCATCTTGACTAACAATACTTTCTCCTTGAGTTCTCCCCAGAATAATTCATCAGCTTCTTGCTTTGCTAATGTGTTTATTGATAATACATAGAGCTGAGTCATCCATGGTCCCACTGCTAATCTTGAGGGTTACTCATGGGTTTTGAAATGAGCAACAGAAGATTCTCTTATGTATCACTAACTTTTCCTTAACACATTAAGCAATTAACAGTCATCTAATTAGGCCCCAAACCACAGTGGATTCACAGCCATCCATGATCAGAGCAAATGAAATCAGATCTCTTCTTTGCTTGCTGAAGACATGTACATCTCACTGCAGGCACACCTCTGCACGCCTGAATTATCACAGGGTGTACATTTCTAAGCCACATTTTATTTTTTATTAATATCTGGTAGGGGTTAACAAAAAAGATTGTCAGGTAAGTGCTAAAAAGAACAAAGACTTTATGAAAAGGCAGCTAACAGAATGTCCTGAATTAAGCCTCATTAGCAAGCTTCCAATGGAACACTTCAGCCCATATTCAATATTCACCTTTACTGTTTTTACTGGAATCTTAAAATATGAAAGCATACAAAGTTAACATCTTTCAGTTTTATTGAAGACTGCATTATGCTTAAGCAGTCCAGAAAAAATATCTGTTTTGAGGGTACTCTTTCTTTCCTAATCACAGATAATTCAGCTTATTTGGTAAAAGATGGGGACTCTCTATTTCTGAATTTGGTTCTCTTTTTTTCCCTGTGACATTTTAAATGGGCCTGGAAAAGTGATTTGAACATTTTGTGCCTTAACTTACTGCATCCATAGAACTCATACCAGATACTGTCAATAATACTCCACCAACACACTACTTGGACATGCTGTAGACATTAATCAGGTTATAAAGCTGTAAACCACTCTTCAGTTCAGGCTACAGCAGACCTTCATGAACACTGAAAGTGTGAGTCCAGATTTTGTACAATTTTTGTTTACAACAAACTCCAGAGTCAAAATTGACATCAGCTAGTAGCCAGTTGAATCTACTCCAGACAGCAAGTTATGAAATTTGGCAACAACTCATTTGTCCTATATCCTATACTGTTTTCTGCTAGTAGAGAGGGAAGCAGTACACCCAGGAGGGAAAAAAAATATAGAAAGAAAACCAAAATAAAAATGAGTTAAGGCTTCACCTTCAGCCCTGGAAACTCCCACCCACAACCAGCTGTCTGAGTTTTAGATACTAAGAAACAGTCAGGAGACTAATCACTTCTCACACATTTCTGTTGCAAAAGAAGTGCAATCATAGCACAGTCACCAGACAATCACAACATTGCTGCCTGTGATCACAGAATGGGTAAGGTTGGGAAGGACCACATCGCTACTCAGAGCTGGTAAGGAAGCCAAACAGAAGTTTGGCAACGTCATAAACTTAGCACTTCCAGACTTACACAACATTACTTCTTGCGAGTTCTTCAAGCCTTGCATTTCTCTGTTGAGCAGCTGTTCCAAGTAAATGCAGAAACACGTGGCTCTTTACATGTATTTAATTTACCTGCTGTTAGCTCTTAATGACTTCCTAATAGCCCCACCTTGGAAGTCATAAGCACGTTGATGAGAAAGTAAATAAGCTCAGTAATCACAAACATGCACCATAATACTCAAAGGAAAAGCACAGGCTATTTTATGGATTTGTAAAACTCACACATAGACAAAATCTGAAACTCCCAAGAGCTGGAATATATTTTAATGCTTTCTCATTTGAATTAAATAATGAAAATTTTTTTTCTTTAAAAATAAAAATCAGCTCCTATTCCCATCTGGTATTTCCACAACATTTTAAATCTACAGGAGGATGTTTCTGTAATAGTACTACCTATTTAGAGCCAGTCATCTGACAGAAAACAAAAGCACTATCTCTGTAAGGTTTTCCAATGTCTGTTTCTGAAAATAAAAGACATCTCTTTTGAAAGTGAAGCTTACCCATATGGTAGCGTAAACAGCAGATGTTTTTTAACATAGTTACATGAAGAATGATTTTTAATACCTATTTTCACATTTTTCTTCACAAGCCTCATACCTTTAGAACTTCCCTTACCCAGGGGTACAAACATTCATCAAAGAAAAAACTTCTGAGTCAGACTTCACTTACAATTTATTATCTGCCAACAGATTTTGGAATGTATTCGAGATCATAATATAAAGAGCTGTCAAATTTGAAATAAATTATTTGGTTAGAAGGAAGTGGAAAGAAGTGGTGCATTCAACAAAATTAGTGAAACATTATACTCTTTTAGTGTCTGACAGAAATATGGAGTATTATATATGGAGTATTATATGTGGAGTATATTTCCGACTTTGGGAGAAGATACACTGTTCTTAAGCCTAATTAGGATTTTTTTTCATTCAAACCTTGGGGTATTGTTATGTATCCTCTTCAAAGCATTTTTTTTTTTTAATGAGATCTCAAGACTTTAGACATTCTAGACAGCCCAATTTTTTATCACAGTGAGTTACTGGTATATACCCCAAATTGGAATGAAGACTATGTACAAGGGGACTTCTACATCTAGAGGATTTCTTCAGTGTGACTAAGATTTCACCCTTCCAGCAACTCACTTTTTCATAACTGAAATCTGCTGTCTTCATAATACTCACTTATTTTTTATTCAACTTATTAAAAGTCAAAATACCAAAAATGATACCTATACTCCATGAGCAAAAACTTTGTCAATATCAACAAATATTGCTAAGAAAAAATTGGGAAGAAGGAATCTTTTTGTGAGCTTACATATTAGCTAAAATTTTCAAACTACTGAAGAAGCAATAATATTTTCGTAAAAAAAATCACACTTATTGGTGAACATCTCCAGGAATCACTCCAAGGATAAAAACACATGAAAGAGGGGGGAAAAAAGTAATTAAATTAGATTCACTGTAAAAACTATGAGTGGTAATATGAGACTAAGTATTCCATACAGCAATCAAAAGAAGCAGCCACAGCAGGGTATTGGCTGCTAGTCACCAAAAGTCTTACATATCTGATCTCCAAATTGAAAAATCTTGAGGAGATCAGCCTTGTCCAAGCAGAAATGCTTCTGGGCCTGAGTAGAAGGACTTCAGAGTCTAGAGGACTGAGGGGATTAGGAGTTTAAGTGTGTGCCTTATGAGACAGAAGCTGTGAACAGGTTTGGGATTTGAAAGCTGAATGTTGCCTAAAGCCCTCTTTCAGAGACCCACATACTTAATTTTTTAATATCCCAAATTAAACTTTCAGGTTTTTATTTTCCACCACAATGCAGAAATACCAGAGTTTCTTGCATTATTCACACACTGTGAATGAAAATTTTAGGACTGCAAGAAGATCCAGACACAGCTGCAACCTGCCCTGTGTAAGGACTTAAGATGAACCAATTCACCCCATAGCAGCTCCAGCCTTCCAAGCATCTGAAGACTTAAACACTCACTTTAATGTGTGATAATGCATAAACAATCCTGTGTGCAGTAAACTTGATGGTCACTCTGAGCAGACATTTAACACACTACAAAATATTTGCAAAAGGCCCCAAAAGTGGTGAACCCTAGAGAAATCAGGCATAATTTACATTTACAGTTGAGAAAAGCAGTGGTCTTTCTGACAAAATAATCCCTGAACACTTACTTAGATACTCATATATGAAATACATATGTTCTTCTACATCCTTCATGTTCTGAGGCTGTTTCAGTACAGATTAATTGGGTGTGGAAGCCTGACACTAAGAAGCATACTGTAATAGTTCTGTAAACCACAGGAGAGAGATTTGCAGCCTGGGCCCTATGCAGGTACAAATAACAAATCAGCTACGATTCCTGAATTTACTGGACAGACACTGGACACCGAAAAGCCACACAATGTAAATGAACACAAACCCCCAATATTTAGTGGACTCTAACAACACATCTATGCATATCTCTGACATGTAAAATAGTGAGATATTAAATATGAACAGAGGAAACAATATATTTCCTTTTTGACATTTTCATCTTTATTCAGCATGCATGAAAAGATTAACTTTTTCACTCCTCTGTCTAGGGTACTACAGTCTGGGTTTATAATTACTTCTGTCTTAGTTTCTTAGGACTCTGTAGTACACTTGTAGTTCCACATCCTTTCAATAGTCCATAGTCAAATATAGCACCTTAGAGGTGCTCATTGACATAAACAAAATTATTGTCACCTTTTCCTTACGGAATACTAACCAGAAAGAGATTTTTCATGGTTCTTGTTAGTTCTCTCTTAATCATTCATAAAAATACTTCAGAATATTATTAATAAAATCCAGTTATTACTTATGCAAGTACCAGTTTAGGGGTTTTCCCCTCATTTTAAATGTATTTGCCAAACTTAATTATATCCACTGGTTTGTTGTGAGTGACCTGACGACAGCCCCAGAAATACTTCTCACTTGTTGGACATACAGCCATGTACATGTCGGTTTGCAGACTGCTTGAATATATAGGTCGCAGCTATGGGAATACAAGCAACCCTTTTTTTCTGAGCACAGAAATTGCTCCCAGAGCCTCCTTTGTGGTTCCTGTGCAGTCATCATTGCACCCTCACTGCTGCTGCTGGGTCCAGCATTGCCATCTCCTACTTTGTGTGAGCCATTCTGCAGCACTTAGCTATCACTTTCTAATTGTGTGTGGTAGCTCAAGAGATCACACTTGTGCAAATTCAAAGACCAGTATACTTATAACTAACTGAGAACACCGCGCTTAATGAGTGTAATTAGATGATCAGTGCCGGCACAAACACAGGATACTTCACCTCATCCCTTGATTTTTGGACTGGGGTACTGCATCAGTTCTGTCAGTTTATTTCATAGGAGGCATGTGAAAAAATGTGATTGTAAGTTTACAGGAAGATTTTCACTTGTAACACTTCCACTGACCATGTGGATCTTTGTGGTCCATGAATTTTTGTGAGTTAGCAGATGGCAATCAAACAATTGTTTATGGGAGATGTAACAGACACGCGTATCAGGAACCAAAATGATTCATGACTTAAACATTGTTATGAAGTTTTGTCCATCACAGCAAAAACTGTATAAAGCAGCTTCAACCACAGAAACCTCCTTAAAAAACTTTGGACTGTAAGTCCAACTGCTGAGATTAGATACAGAGAAAGCCATTCTTCAATCACCTCAAACAAACACAGTGGAGGGAAAAGAATGCATCCACAAGAAAGCCAAATGCAGCAGAAACTATTCCCTATCTAGGTTTGGGGTGGGGGAGACCACAGCCCACAGAAGCCAGGTTTACACAGCCTCCCCCCTAAATGAGGGGGGACCTCTGGTTAAAATAGTGAACACTCATCCTCTCCTACACAAACTGGCCCAGCTGTGGAAACCCCAACCCCACAGGCCACATCCACAGGACATTCATGTGAGAGGCAACTGAGGAGGAATCATAATCCATCAGACCCCCCGAAGTGCCCCTCAGAGTCATTCCTGAAGCCTTGCACCACAGGACTGCTTGTGATGCAAGAAATCTGGAGTCTGTTTTAAGAGACAATGGCAAACTCCCTCCCCTCCGCCCAGGGAGGTGCCTGGGTTTTCCTACTTAGACTGAGCACATATTAACCCATCAGATTCTATGCTTTTTGGGGGGACCTTCACCACCAAGAAGACCAGCTGGAGAGGATTAACAGAACATCATTGGGATCCACAGAGTGGTGATATTTTCCTTATTTTTTCTCTGTCACTCTCTTTCTGTCCCTCCCCACTTATTTTCTATTTTTCTCTTCTTTCTTCTTTTTTTTCCTCTTTCTTTCTCTTATATTTACTATCAAATAAAATTTGTACTATTGTCACTGGCATATGGTCTTGTTTGCACCTTAATTTGGGCAGAGGCATTTCTAAGATCTTTAATAACCAGATCATGTAATTTAATTGGCGCTGTGAACAGGATAATGTTCTCTGACCCAAAGTGTCTTTGGCAATAGTATGGTCTCCTCTGAGGGGATTATTTCCGGTGGTTTCCTTCTGTAGGGACCCAGCAACTCCTAGGAATTCTGATGCAGCCTTCTCTGAGGAGGTTGTGGAAGTTGAGGTCTCTTCTGCTCTGGGGACCCAAACTCTTGGGAATTCTGACACAACTTCCTCTGAGGAAGTTGTGGAGATTATGGTCAACTCCTAGGAATTTCGACGCAGACTTTTCTGAGGGGTTGTGGAGGTTGAGGTCTCTTCCACGGGGACCTGAACTCTCGGGAATTTCTCTGAGGAAATTGTGGAGGTGATAGTCTGCTCCTAGGAATTTCAATGCAGCCTTCTCTGAAGAGGTTGTGGAGGTTGAGGTCTCTTCTGTAAGGGACCCAAACTCTTGGAAATTCTGATGCAACTTTCTCTGAGGAAATTGGGGAGATTGGTTAAACTGATTTAGGAGTTTATTTAGGGGTTAAAGAGCCAGAATTGGCAGGTTCAAGTCCTGAAGCCAATTCTGCTGTTCCTATCTTGTGAGGACCTCCCCCTCATCAGTCTGTGGTTTGTTGTAGAAAACTAAAATTGGCAGATTCTAATCCTGAGGCCAATTCTGCAGCTGCTGCCTTGTGGGGATGGTGCTGTCCCTATGCAGGCTTAACTTCAGGGGAAAATGCCTGTCCCGGGGGAACAGGGGAAAAATGTTTTGTTGTCCTTCCTTGGTTAGTTTGTTAGTCGCCTCTCTACCCCTGGGGTAGACCTGGTACAAAAAAAAATTGGGATAGAGAACAATTGGTTACTAAAAAGATGGTTGATTACTAAAAGCATTTTTTGATTAAAAAAGGCTTTAGACAGTGACATTGCTTGCCACCAAACTTGGTCATATCCAAATGGAAAATCACTGGAACAAAAGGCGCAAACTGATAAGGTGAACTACTCCAGGGCGAAAAGCAAAAGCCTACGAAAACCCTGGGGAAAAAAAAAAAGTAACTCAAATGTCTAATTCATACACTACAACTCTTGCAAACATTTTTAAAAGCAGTCTCACTACCTCTGCTGAAAAATCAATCGGAGAAAACCCCACTGAAAACCTGTGGGAAACAACAAAAGAATTTTAATAACTGGACCATGACAATGTGCCTGCTAGGATACTTTACACACAGTATAAAGGGTCCAAATCTGTCAACTGAAAGAAAAGGTGCTCTGATTTTATGCTAAGAAATGAACAGCCTAACTTCTCAATGTGCCATTATTAAATGACAAACCAAACTGACATAGTTTAAGAAAAGCATAAAATAAACTACATATTATATACAATGGAATATACATTGTACATAATATACAATGGAATTGTATATTAAGGGCTATTTATTTCTTCACGTCGAAGAAATCCTCTGCCCTACAATCAGTGTTATTTCTTGATGCTATCAGAAATTGCTGCTAAATATGTTTCTCATTGCCAGATTTGTCTGGTGTAATAGATGTCTGCAAGCTTTCTATTTGTTGCCATATTGACTAATGCATACTCAGTACTAAGAAAGCTGTTTGGTATCTCAGATTAATTTTTTTTAAAAAAATAGATAAAGCATCCAGCAGAAACCAGGTGATAAGTGAAGCATTTGAAATGAAGCGGTGAACGCTATCAGCAAACTGTTGTGTGTTTGATAAAATGGCTGGACTGGAAATATAATTGAAAACTCAAATAAAAAATATAACTGCTCATGAAATTCCTCAGCAGATTTCCCCCAATGAAACATATGAAACACAGTAGGAAGTAAATATTAAACTTAAGACACAACTGAACCATTCCAGTGTGTTGTGGAATCTCAACCCAGACTCTCAGGTAACCCCTGTGTACAGCGAGCGATGTAATCACTGTGTATTTCACAGCTCTGAAGTAGTCAAAAGTGTTCTTCAAGCTTTCTCAAAAATGCTAAGCCTGCTTCAGTGTTTGTAAGAGTCATTAAGAGACACAAGGTAATTGATAACATAATCCCCATCCTTGGAGATATTCAAAAGCCTTCTGGACATTGTCGTGGCAGCCTTCTGGCTGTGACCCTGCTTGAGCACAGGGTTGGACCAGTAGACTTCCAGAGGTCCCTTCCAACTTTTGATACTTAGGGAAATTTAACATTACAAATAATTTGTACTACTTGATGCAATATCTCAGCTTATCTGAGAACTTTTCATATTGAAGGTAAGGAATGCATCAACATGACACATTTTAAGAGTGAACTGACAACTTCTTTCAAATGTTAACAAAAAAGTTAGAAGACAAACATATTTTATGAAATAATAATTATTAAGCAGCACTGGCCTAACGTGGCCACTGTAATTGTCAACTTCTAAAATAGCTGTGGTTTGCTATTTTTCTACATCTTGACAGAAACTATAATTCATTTAACAAAAATTATCAGCTTTTATGAATCAATAGTTTAAAAGAATGAGTAAATCTCTCAAGAAACCATCTAGGACAGAGTCACTATTCCTCACAGAAGAAAAACATGTCTGTTAGAATTGAGGAAGGTGTATCTTTTTATTGATACTACTACATTTGTACAAACCAAAACCTAACACCTGAATCTGCTTCACATCACACATCTTTCTGGTTCTCTTTTGGATCTTCTTTCATCAATCTGTTTTTGTTCCAGGATCAAAATTCTGTGCTCTTTAAGGTCAATAAAACCTCTTCATACCTCTTGGGTCAGAAATTCTACCCAAGTTGTACGAACTAAAAATAAAAATTGTCCAAGGAGCAGCAACTGCAGATTTTACTGCGTTAAACATACCGAAAGACATTGAGTAATAATGTCTCACATGACAGTATGTGAAACATTAATAATCAATGACTAAAGCAAATTCAGAGCAGACACTCATGATAAGTCTTTAATGTAATAGATAAAATAGCAAATATTAGCAATTATTCAGGACTTTTGAAGGAAGGAAAAGATTTATATTTCTTTTTGCCGGTCTATTAGCTTTAAAATAATTCAAAGTGAAAGGTTTAAAAGATTTTTATATTTCTTTGCAAATCTTTATAAGAGTCAGGTACCACTAAGGAGAGTGAAATATTAATGTCTTAATTTTAAATCTATTTCCACTTGTAGTAGGGTTATATAATATATCCAGCTGGTGAGGATATATTTAAAATTACGATTCTTTTTACACGAGAGAAAACACTCTGAGAATGAAAAAAATACTGTGCAAGGAAAGAGGGTGAGCACAAGAGATGTCCTTCTCCAACGCTGGCACTCCTGAAAATGTTAGCAAGGTTTCCTTTCCTGCCTCTGGTGGAACTCAGCTGATTCTCCAAGTCACGATTTTCAATGCTTCCCAACACCACTGAGTTATTTCTTGTACTTCCAATCTTGTATGCTGTGGTTCAGGTTAATTTGCATAAACCATTTCCATTTTTAGGACATATTTATAAAGTCATTTACGTAGCTGACAGCTGCATTTCAGTGAAAGATTTAGAGCGTGGCTTCTGATCTCCTGCTAATTGAGGTTAGAAAGGCATTACTGATGTAAAAATAATAATGATACCCTGCAAGTCAGTACAAACTTACTATTAATTCAGCTGTGGAAAGAAAACAATCTTTTCAAACTCATTAAATGTCATTTAAAATCCTTGTTAGTATTCCATTAAATAAAATCTTAACTGTCAGTGCATCATGGTCTCCCAGAAAGAGGTTTAATTGTTTTGCTGATCATTCACAGTATGTGTAAACAGTTTTATTTGACTTCAAGGTAATATTCTCCAGAGTTTTAGAAAAAAATAAGCTCTTAAATGATTGAAGGCAGAGAGTTGAATTATTTTAAGAGCTTTGGCTAAATTGATTACTATCAAATGTCATATAAGAGATTCCTGAAAACCAGTTTTGTACAACACAGTTCACCTAAGAACATCAAAGTTAAGATGTAACAAGTTATCTAATTAACCTTGCAGTAATCACGAAAGGGCGTGGACTTCACAGACAAGACGGAAAATTGCAAAGACGTTCATTGCGCAGCCAGAATTCCCTAAAAACCAGCACACAACAAGATATAACATCGTATAAACAGGAAAGATGTTCACCACAGTGTCCTCCAATCACCTGGGGCATTGCACAGATATTACCTATTATGGTAACAGGCAAACAATACCCTATAGGGCCACGAACTACAATTATCACTTCCCATAGGTCCAGCACTGTCCACAAACTCACAATCCTCTCTCCGCCCATCCCCAGTGACCTGGATACAGCCCCAGGGTCACCTCCGGGCCCAGGAAAGAGGCTCTCTCTCTCTCTCTCCGGCCTTCAGGGCCTGTCACTCTATTACCACACAGTGTACCCCGACAAACCTCTCAGCAGAAGTCACCTACAAAGGAACATACTCTCATTTTCAGCTGCCTACAATATTCACATCCCTTATGTCCAGCAAGGATTCAACATATTTTGAGAATTCTGCTGGGTTGGGACAGCTGAATATCTCAGCTCCCTTAAGACATCTCCTGCACAGCATAACCTCCTTGCTTTTGTAATTGTACTGATCACGCACAAGGCTTTAAGTAATTTCTACCCCTCCACATATTTTCTTCCAGTCTAAGGAGGTCTCTCTCCCTTTTCTCCATTGCTTCTCCAGCAGAGGAGTTTTATCCCAGGAGGATATCTGTCTCCCAGTGACACTGCATTCAGTCCTGAATCCATTTGAACACAAGCTCTAGCTAATTGCTGTTGAATTTGAAAAAGCTTCTGGCCTTATGGATGTTAAATTCCCACAAGTGTCCTGAAAACACCTGACTAGTGAAAAAAACCCTAATAACACACCAGTGGAAGGAAAGGTGTTTTGCAAGTTCTTAAGCTTTTTAGGCTACACAGAAAAACCAGAAGAGAAAGATTTTATTGCCTTCATTGCTCACAGGAAAGCTTGGAGTTCACTACACGTCAGGCAGCTCCCAAGGTCCCTCTCTTGCCCCTTCATTCTCCCTCTGCTCCGTGTTTCTCTTGGGATCAGCACCAGGGCTGCTGCCTGACTTGGCCAAAAGCAGAGACAACAGGTGTGCTCATCCCAGCACCCTTGCCATGGGCACCTGAGCAGCTGCAACACCAGGTGCCAATCCTCCAGGCTGATGCTAGAGAAGTTCAACCTGAAACAGCAGAGAAACATGCAGGTCTTATGTCTTCAGTTCTCTACCTGTAGAAACCCCTGCACCTGTGAGCACATCAGGGTGCAAGGATCCTTCTGAATGCTGCTGGCTGCTTCCCTCCCTGCTGGCAGTGCCATAAGAGAGAGATTAATTTCCTCTTTGTGATAATCACTGGGTGGGGGATGCCGGGAAGGTCAGGAGAAAACTTTGAAAAAAATCAGTTCATAGTATACAATAGAAAAAAACTGCTTATTTTTAGCTGTCTTCATCTAAATTTTCAAAAATTCTTATGAATCTGTTAAAGGGTGATTGATATCAAATATTTCTTTATAATTCGTAAAATGAGCCTTTGCTCCACAAATTACGCAATTCCTTGATTAGATTCTCATTACCAGGAAGTGCACACACAGAATTTGTATCTATTCCATAGTAAAACATGACCTTGAAAAGCCTCTCATGAAAGCTCTTTGTATATAGCTGTTCGGTGATATGTGTGAGCAGGATTTTGCTAACTTTCTCTACTTTTTTCATCAAACTGGAAATTCCAGTGCAGCAGCATCAAAACAAAGCATATAGCTTCTTTTATCAAATTTACATTATTTCTAGCAAAAAAATTTTCTACTTTATTATAAAGACTTACATATAAAAATATTTTTATATACTCTGTTATTCTCATATATACTCATGTATTTTTATTTAGTTTGCACTTCTATATATTTTTCCCTCAAATGGCTTCCTTGCTGCTAAAATGTGGCATAAATTTAATGCTCACAGTAACATAACACTCTGCAGGAGTCATAAGAGTTATAAGACATGTAGAAGAGCTCTTGTGCCTTTCTATAAAGAACACAAGATGAACCATTTCATCTGACTCTATTGTAATGCAAAAAAGGATCATTCCTCTCCCACTGACTCTGAGGAAGGAATCATGTCTCCCTATATAATCTACATAATAGATCAGGTCATTTGTTTCTACTGTAACAAATAGTGGACATTATTCTTTCACTCACTATGAATAATACTTTTCTTTCCTCAGCCAAATTTCAAGGCATTAGAGCACATTAGTAAAAATGATTAAACAAACCTCTTAACACCCTCGGCAAGAAATTAACATTTTAGTGACAGGCAAAAAGAGGAACAAGGATGTTTTTGGCTCCATCCCAGAATTTATTTTCCAAGTTTAGAATCCAGTCATCCTCCCTCTCCGTCCTGCATCTCATTTTCTAGGAACACTTTCAGAGCTGTCATTTGCACTTTGTGCTGCAGAGAAATGAGGAAATACTGCCCCTTCTCCAGGGAGCAGCATGTGAGCACACAGAGTCTCACTTCTCATGTATCACCATGTTAGGAGGCGCAAATCCAGAATTAGAGCCAGACCTGCTCTCCTGGCAGGTCACCAAGATTTTCTCTGAGACTTGGCTCAGGATATTTTGTGTTTCCTATGATTAATAAAGACCATGAGTCATATCCGAGAGTGGTGTACTCAGTGCCACGTGCACACGCACATTGCACTTGCACACACATGGCAGATGTTGGATATGTTAGACTTATATCAAATCAACAGCACACCAGCAGTGGCTCCCGTGCCTCCAGTCCAGTCTGACATTTGGCACAGGATGAACTGACCTTTATGTGCCAAGCAAATGCCACATACAAGAGCCAGGTGCCTCAGACTTGCTTTTTTTGCTATATGGTTTTGCTGCTTTTTCTAGGCTTCTTTCTATTACTAATTTCTTAAGAACTGTAGTGTGTGGAAAAAGCCTGAAGCAATTTGGAGAATGCATTTCTCAGGAAAAGGATGTAATTCTTGGGGCTGTCCTGTGCACGGATGAGAACTGGAATTGATGATCCTTGTGGGACCCTTGTAAAATGGGATATTCTGTGATTAATATACAGTCAGTCACATTGTAGTTGGTCATGATCTGTCAAGATACAGAGAACGGTGCTTTGTAAAACATGATCATGTGGCCAGAATCATCCCTACTTTTGCTGTGGTCTATGATCTATGCTGGCCTATGAAGGAGGAATGTGGTCTAAAGTTTATATTGCTGACACCACTGAGCAGGAAGCCATCAGAGGAACTTTTGAAGCCAGATCCATGACCATGTATCCTGTCAGGAAATAGGGATTCTGATTGGGGCACTAGTACACTTCATTTAGTAATTCCTAAAGCATAGCTTTTACATATAGATGGAATACATGACTTAAAAGACAGTCATATTGAATAACAACTTTTATTTTTAATGAATGAGGTTATCCCAGCAATCTCATTTAAAGAAAAATTATCTTTATAAAGGACAACTTTTACATCAATGGAGTATATGGACATTCAGCATTGCTCTAGTAAACTAACATTTGTATTTTAACTCTGTGAATTTCCAGCAGAAGTACAAGTAATTAGCATATGGATTCAACTCAAAAACATCACTCTGAGTAGAGTTTGTTGTGTTTAGTGTTCTCTCCATCCTTCCTGAACCCTTCCAAGAAAAGATATTTTCTAGAAACCACCAGCCTGACTCTTTCTCCTCATTCAGGATTTCAGGGAAGAGATTTGAATAAGAGGCTTCAGTTAAGCAGTTGGATTCTAGATAAAAGGATTCAAAAATACCAACCCATATTTACTCAGCAACGTAGAACTACAGATTATTCAAGGATTATCTGAACAGCAGGGATATAAAATGGTGTTGACTAGGATGGACAAACTGAATAAGGTCTCTGTAGCAAAGCATAAAAGGGAAGGAAAAAACGTTTAAGAGACCTGCTTAATTTGACACAAGTCAAACAGGAGTGAATGGAGCTCCAGCAGGCCAAGGCCAGCACAGAGAGTAAAAGAAGAGCAGTCCAGTGGACTTTGTGCTGTAAGCCAGGACCCAACAAAGCACCAGCTGGTGGACCTTGTACCAAGGAGCAACCCACCACTGGATATGGGCTGGTGGACCTCAAGCCATCCGCAACAGGATGCAGGTGTGGTACACTAGAACTGGGGTTAAATGTGGTAGAAACCTTTAACCCTATCTCCAGACCTTTTGCCTAACATGATCCCTAAAGTGACAGAGGATTGTGGTTATTGTCTAAGTATGGGTTTCCAAGTACAGTTTGTGTCCATGCAGTAGATGGTTTGTGTATGGTGGCATAGATGTGTAGAATATAATTTAAGTCTAACTCACAAAACATACTCCTTTTGACCGTAAAACTGGCAATTACTTCTCATGTTATTTTCAAGCAAAGATTATTTCTGTTGGTGAATGGGCTGCAGAAGATGGAATCTTTCTTCATAGTGTAGCATAAAATATAACCTAAGTTTGATTTTAGCTATATTTACAGAAAACCATGAAGAGAACCTATGACTTTTAATTCTGAAACATGATTCTTTCTATATTTTAATTACTTCAGTCTTTGGTCCCATGCCATAAAAACTGATGTAATCTAGTTACTGATTTCTTTAAAAGTTAGATAATGTGCTCAGATTTTCAGTAGGTTAAAACAGCTTTTTCTTAGAAGTGCATTGAGGCATCTTTGTGGAGAACAATGTTACACTTTTTTCCCATTTGTATTGTTTCAAGCAAACAATACAAATACAGGAATTAAGCAAGTATTCTTGTGGCCCAGTGTAGTGCTATGCAGAAACACACAAGTAAGCTCTGAATGAGCCACCATGGAACAGGAAATCACATCTTCCCATTAGCACAAGTAATTAAGCCAGCTGCTGCAGTCCGTGCAACAGTCTAAGAAAACGATCTTCATAAAGGTGCTTTGGATGGGCAATTTGCTTGTAATGGTCTTTCTGGAAAACAGGTGGCATGCAAGAGCTTTTGCAGATTTATGTTCAGGCATTAGCTTCTCTAACTAGTCATCAAATAAAATGGTTTGCTCATGATCTCTTGACTCGTGAGAAAACTAAAGAGAGTTCTCTTAGGAAGGAAGTACATGATGGTTTGTTTTTTTCCTTTTAAGTAATTCTTCAGTGGCCAAGCACAAAGGTAGAACAAAGGTAGCTCCAACATCCAGGAATCTTGATTCACATTCTCAGTTTTGCCTTGCTGGACAAAGAAATCAGCATGATGTCTGCCCCATTTGTCTTGAAAATGTCCTGTAGGAAAATGCTCTGCAAGTCTGCAAAATAGCACTACCTTCACTGAAAGTCATTGTGGTCAAAGTCCCTGTTTTTATTGAATTCTCTGCTTGACTGGTGAAAGCCTTTCCCACATACCTGAAAGGTCAAAATAAACATAACACAAATCATCAAATTACTATTTAATTGCATCTTATGAAGCATTGGGACTGTGTGCTCCATTCATCCCATACATTTGTTCTACTGAAATGCAAAATTACTTTGACTTCCACTTTTTATTTTAAATGTATTAGTCCTCCTCTTTAGACATTACAGTTATTAATGCTCAGGCTGCTACCATGGCTCTGAATTCTTATAACTCACTCAGCTGATATTATTACCCAGTCAAAGCTGACATCAGAAATGGTACCTTAATATTAGAGAAAGAAATCATGACTGGAATTATTCATAAATTACACAGCATACACTACTTGGGAGACAAAGAATCAGCAGAGGCAGGTTTTTAATAAAAAATTATGGCCTGATCCAAAGTCAATACAAAAATTCTCCATGATTCCAGCAAATTTTGATTCTAGCCCTATATAATGAAATTTAGGAGAGAGACCAGCAGTTGTGTCCGTAACCTCTCTTCTCTCTTTTGATGTAATTTAACAGCACTGACAAGAAATTTATAAAAATACAGCAGAGATTTCTGGGTGAGTCCCCTGCAGAATTAAACAGGAGCCAGAGCAGTTTATGATACTAAAAAGCAACTGAAGGAGAGAACACGAATAATCACAGTATTTTGCAATTAGGTATATAATAATTATAATTAAATTACATTGTGCACGAGCTAATATAAAGCTCAATACTTCCCTAATATAACTTATATCAAAGTGAGAAGAAAGATGCCTTCACTGTTAACAAACTTTATAAGTGTTGTAAAGGTGGAAAAGACCATACTTTCTTACTACATACTTCCTGCTGATGCAACTACAGAAATTCTTTCTCATTCCCCCAGGTGGTTCTTGGCTGCTGATGTGCGTCTGACAATCCAAGCTTCCTGAGGGACCTCTCCTGTGACTGTAAAATGGAGACGATACTGAAATCAGGAACAAGAAAATAGTGTGGAATGTGTTACGCCACAACTTCTTACAAACACACACCGGAAATTTTGCTCGAAGCATATTTACTGAGTTGTAAATCTTAAGATAGGTTTATGTGATTTTTCAACCTGTAATAATACACATATGCAAAGCTATGAGACAGGAGGTCTTTATATCTACAAAGTGTTAATGATCCTTTGAACCTGTGTATGAAAAGGCTTAGGATGACTAGGCAGGGATAAATATGATTACATATGTTCAAAGAAGCTCCTCTGATTCCCAGTAACACGGTTTTATAAAAGATTACAGGAGTTCTCAGAACCTTGCCCAGGTAGATATCTTCTTGGTTATCTTCCATAAACAATAAAAGGCTACTTCGGCAGATATTTTATAACTGTCTTAGTAAAATAACACCATAAAAAAAAAAGTATTTGGAATACAAAATGAGATGAAATGAGTCCAAACTTTATTCCAGAAGGAAGGTGGCATCTATGATGAAAATGCTTTAAGACCAGAAACAGCCATGGTTCTCTTTGGCAGTATTTAATAAAGTTTTGAATCATCATGGTGGGTGACACCAACAGGTTTGTTTGTACTTGCAGTGATATCCATATGGTCTCATCATTAAAGAATTTGAATGAGGACTGCATATACTGTTCCTCTGGTGACTTGAATGGTTACTTTTTTGCTTGGCAAACTGGGTGGCAATGAGCAGCAGCCTCCTTCAGCCATTAAAAATCTTACAGAGGGTGTGGTTTTACACAGCATCTGGTTTTCTTGATGGCATTATTTGGAGAACACAACCAGGAGGAACAAGGCTGGTGACATCCCAAGACCACTATCAGTTTTGTCAGCATAACAACATGGGAGAAAATTCCTAAATTATCTTACTGGGTTTGGTGGAACAGAAGCATTTTGAGACCTCTCAATAGTCCTAAAACAAACCAAGATACTAAGTGACAAGGATACCTGTTGGTACCCAAGGTGCAGGAGATATTGTCCTGCCAGTTTTGAAGGATTTATCCCCCCTGGATGGCACTTATTTTGACCTCTGTCCATGGAAAAAATTGCCAATACTTTGGAAAGAGTTTGAATCTAGAAAGGTTTGAACCAGATGATGGAATAGTTTGTAGTGATGTCACAAGGTGAAGAATTTAGAGGTTTTGGGGTTGTTTATGTAGTAAATAGATAAAAGCTAAAAATGCCAAGATGGAGGACAATTGTTGTTCTCCAGGGCTTCTTCTTCTTCTTCTACACCTCCATGTCTTGCGGCAGAAGTGATTTAGAATGATTGGATGAAAAATTCCGCAGTTCCTGTCCACGCAGGAGCTGGGTTTGTTGGGCATTGGCAGAAAAGTGAGAATATGTTTCGTTTCAAACTTCTATTGGGTCGTTTACCTTTAAAAGGGCCAAGAATTTGTGATAAGCTCTCTTTTCCACGCTCATCTTTTGAACTCTCTGCAGGGTGCTGCGCTCCAGCACTCTGTTTCTCTGATAACGCTAATTAAAACAACTGTCTGAAGCAACCAACAAGAGGCCTCCTCTCGTCTTTTCAACTTTCTGGCCAGGACTCTCGGGTCTCCCTCCCTGCGTGGGAGTCCCGCAGATACCGATGAAAGATGCTGACATTACTCCTTTTTGAAGACAATGAGGCTAGATAGAATAGTCTGTTGTATAGAAGTGATGAGAGCAAGGTTGGGGCAGCGCCGTGCTCCCCTTGGCATGCCTTTCGCATTGTCAGTGTCCCTGGAGCTCAGGGCTTTGTGGTTTTCTGAACCCTAACCCTAGGCGTAAATTTTTTTTTTTAATAATTGAAGCTTACTTCTTAACAAAACATTGATTGAAATATTTGATACTAAACTTTGTACCATGTGAATTTAGCTTTTCAACTTGCTAATGATTTACGTGACTAAGTCAGGCTGTTTTCACAATCTGCTATTGTTGAACGTTGGTAGTTAATAATGATGATTGTAAAACCCTGGTTTTCAAACATGTATAAACACTGAAATTGTTGATGCTTATTTAACAATTTGATGGGAATAATGTCATTATTATATCATTGTTTAAGGGTCATGGGATTTCAGTTGTGTGTTGGAAGATTGATTTTACAGGATTCTTTGAATCATCATCCCTGTGGTTTTTTGTTTTTTTCCTTTTTATTGCTTTTGCAGTGGAGTCATGCAGTAATCCACTAATAAAATCTATGGACTGTTTGTTATGTAAATATATTCTTCAAGTTTATTTGGAGTCAGCAAAGAGAACCAAAAAATTGTGGCAATGATAGGGCAGTTGGTAGGGCATATGGAACACTCCTCTTTTATAAAAGACATATTTCTTGTTTTTTTAAACAGTTGTAATTGCTCATTTATATTTTAGGGAAAGGAGTCTGACATGCACACTGTCTCACAGGGTCTCTGACAATGACACACCTGTAGCAGGCTACTATTAAAAGACTGTAAAAGCATTGAGAAGACAGGTAAGCTTGCAGGCTTTATTTATTTTTTTTTTAACATGCTTTTTCTTCCTGTATGTTGTCACTGGTAAAGAAAACACTGATGAGTCAGTCACCTAAAAGCACTTGCTGGCTACTCATTTAGGCTTCCTGGCAGGAAGAACTGCAGATGCTATGGAACAGCTGCAGCCACACCTGCTAACTAACCATGCACAGCTGGTTTGCAAGGTGGAGTTCTGTGCTCCGTGTAGGGAGCTGCCAGGGAATGGGCCAGAAAGCCAACAGGAGTGCAGTTAATCACCTCAGAAAAACTGTATTTATTTCACAGATTTGTTCTGAGAAATCATTAACATGAATACAAGCTGTTCCATGGAAGTGTAATGTAAACATAGTGCATATTAATGACACCCAGTTGACCTCTGTGTCCAGCCTCTGCTGTGAGATGGAATCACAATTGCCTTATTGTAATGCCAGGAGATCTATAGAATTAAATCTTCTATGAGGTACTTCCAGTGTATGAAAAAAACATAAATTCAGTATGACCGAAATGGACTTGAAACATTATTCATGTCAGTACCATTTTCATGCTTTGCTCTAAGAAACCGTAGAATTAAATGTGCTATTTATAAATTGCATAGAGACTCAAGATGTTATTTCACAACACCATAAGGAGATTACATATCTGAACACTATGAGCTGTGAACACCTTACATGTGGTTAAATGGGATTTTATTTTACAGAAAATGTAAGTAAAAATGAAAAATGAGCCCCTTAACATGAATTATAACTACAATCCTTGTAGAGGGATATACATTTTACCTAGTTATGTATAAATCCACATTTACTGAAAAATGAAAGATGAGTCATGTGGGAAAGAAAAATATGACATATAATATGCAAATACCATAAAGACAAATCTTTTCATATAGCAATGCCACCAAATGCAATAATTTACTCAGATGGTGTATGAAGACAAAAATGTAAATAAAATTGCACCTAACAAAGAGAGAGAGAGTCAGGCCAGCTGTTATGAAAAGACATTTCATACTGCCTCCTAAAACTTCAGTTTTAACTCTCTGATTACTTAGTTGTTGTACAGACTGACACACTAGCCCCTCTTCAGAAATTGTGATGATGAGGACATTGCTCCTAACAGAGCCCTAGTTTAAATCTGAAGCACTCAGGAAGATGGTTTTCTCAGAATCTGTTCATTTTCTGTGAATTTTGCAATATCTAAATTTTGGTGCTTTAAGCATGTAATCCTTTAAGAGACATCTCTGCCCCAGCAAGGTAAGACATGGGCATCTGTGAACTTATAGTGGTTTTACCTCAAAGGGCTAAATCTTCGAGCTTTAATCTGGTGGTAGCCCTTTTCCCTTCTTTGAAACAACTGATGCATTTCCCTGAACTGCTGTAAATCAAGTCTCAGGTTATCAATAATGGCAGCTTGCAAATTCCTGTAAGAATTGCTGAGGTCCAGACAGAATCCTGTGGAGATTAGCTTCACAGTGAGCACTAAAGGGGACAGCTCTGCAGCTAATTTCTTCTGCTTGGCCTTCTCTTCTGTTTTGGATGTGCGAATAATGCTGTACTTGAAATTTTGGATGAACTCCTTAAATTATCAAAAATTAAATAAAGAGCCATTTTCTACGTTAAGTAACTTTGCTCTTTGTAATGTTTGAGACATAGGCATCCAGAGGTGACAGAGAAGTAAATAAATGAGCAGCTTCTCAGTGTCTGTCCGGAAGTTGGACAGATACAAGACTAAGGTCTCAAATGCACTTTGACAAATGGAGAGAAAAGAAATGCTGCAATTATTTGTGGGTTTATGCACTGCAAAAAAGAGACTTGGGGTGTCATACAGCAATTACACAGGAGGTCAGCAGGATGCCATGGGCCTTCTTATTGACCAGAACTATTTTATTCTTCCTTCCACAGCTCTGCCTGCCTAGGTGAAGACTCTTGCTGTACTGTAAGCTCACTGAAGAAGGAGCTGTGGTCTGTGTTTATATACCTTGTACAATGCAAGTGGGAGCCGGTCAAATACTGAAGGTCCTAGTTCCTACAAGAACATAAATATCAAAGCAATTAATGGTAAGGCAGCATGTTGTAATTGGAAAAGCCAGTGCAGCTTCTTCAGTCCAGAAGACACCACACCTGAAATAGCAAACTCTGAATGGACTCCATGGTGTTTGCTTCACATTGGAGTGCTGACAAATCCTTCTGGCATCATCCTGGCAAATAAATTCAATTCAGTGGTATAGAGTGAGTCACATCTTTCATATAAGCAGACAAAACTCATTTGTGCTAAAGCATTGCAAGGGGTCAAAGAAGGAGAAATTATCATTGCAAACAAAATTTAAATCATTCAAGTTTCCAGTCCAAGGTGCTGTACGCTGCAGTGGCATACCTGTTAATTCTAAATAAACGGCGGAGGGGGGAAAAAAGTGAAAAGCTCCACTCAGCACTGAATTTTAAGTTTTTTGGCAGTCAGTTACGGGCCTCGGCCGGGACTACAGCCCCCAGCAGCCCCCGCGCGGCCCCGTCGCGCCCCGGGCGCGCACCCAGCGGGCCGCGCGCGCAGCGCTGTCGTGGCGCTCGCGGGTGAAGGGTCCGCGGCCGCCGCGCCGAGCCCCGCCGTGTCCCTGCGGCGCTCCCGGCCTCCTCCTCATCCTCCTCCTCTTCTTCCTCCTTCTCCTTGTCCCGCTCCTCCCGCGGCAGCTCAGGCCAGAGCCATGAGGCGCGCGGGGCTGGGTAAGCGCGGTGGCAGGGCCGGGCCGCGACACGGGCAGGACCCGGCCGCTGTCAGGGCTCGGGGCGGGGGAGGCGTGAGAGGAGCGG